>MQRK01226258.1:0-14751 GCA_001938485.1 Girardia tigrina
CTATGAGCTGCTGAATTCGAATGAAACTGTTAATGCAGAACGTTACCAACAACAGTTAATGAAATTGAATGATGCATTGAAGGAAAAACGTCCTATTCCAGCCAACAAACAGCGCACAGGGATTTTACTCCATGACAATGCTCGGACACATGTTGCAAAACAAGTAAAAAACACGTTTGAAGCACTTAAATGGGAAATTCTACCGCATGCTGCCTATTCACCAGATTGTGCCCCATCAGATTATCATTTGTTCCGATCAATGCAAAGCGCTCTTCGGGACCAGCAATTCAGAAACCAGGAACATATAAAAAATGGCTGGAACAATGGATCGCATCAAAAGACCAAAACTTTTATTTCGATGGAATTTATAATTTGCCTGAAAGATGGTTGAAAGTCATAATAAACGATGGAAAATATTTTGATTAGAATAAAACTTATTATGTCATATAAATAAACTTGTCTGTTCTGCAAAAAAATCCAAAAAACTAAGTTTTACACCTAATAATTATTAAATTTAACTCTATATCTTATTTAAATTTTAATTTACTTCATTTATTCTTATTTCTTTTTTCTTCTATTCTCGTCAATGTTATGCAAATAATCTCATCTTACATTTCCATTCTAACTCACAAATTTTCTTCTGATGACTTACTCCCTAACATTAATCATGTGGAACAAGTATGGTGAGACTTAAATTGGGTAAAGATACGGGAATTTTATTCGAATTTTGTTTATAATAAATTTATTATTTTGTTTATTAATGAATTCAAATATTGATGTAACTAACAAGCCGCAAAAAATTTTCCTACAAAACTATCAAGTTTGACACATTAAATATTTCTCTGGACTTTTTCACATTGAACCAATATACGAAGTACATATAATCTTTAGTTACCCCCACAAAGTGAGTGTAAGTGGCGAAACTGCATCGTCTTCTATAACATCAATATTATAAATGTTAAGAATCAGTTTTATTGACTGTTAAATCAACTAAATAATCACAGAACCTTGGAATTCATGATCATATGTATTTAACCTGTAGGTATGTAAAGCTGAAAAAAACCATCTAATTTCATGTTCTATTCCTTTTCCTTCCAATGTCTGGCTTGTAGTTTCAATTAAATATTCATTTTAAGCGCCCCTTTCGTCACTTCTTTATTTTGTAACTTTGTTGAAATTATTTAAGGGACAACTGACTAATTTAGGTTTCTGATTTTGATCGGGTTGGTTGACTGTTCAGTTCTTATATGTTTGTGTAATTCCTTTGCCCCACATATGTTTTGACGCCTTCATGAACTGTACGAGAAATTAGTTTAATATTTCATATACGCCAGATAATTAATTTAATAATTCGAATTTAAAATATATATAAAATATATTTAAGATTTAATAATGTTCAAAAATTGATTAACAATTTCAATATATTCTATAAAATAAAATGAAATATTTAAGATTTAATAATGTTTAAAAAATCTGATAAAAACTACAAAATATTCTATAGAATTAAAAGAAAACTATTTAAGACATTATATTACAACAACTAACAAGTTTGAATAAATTAAAATTTCAATAAAAGTTAAAGAATATGATAACTTAGAATTAAGATAAAATATTAGAATAATAATTTAAACAAAATTAATTAAGGAGTTGACGAAATGAAAAATTTAATTAACGAAAATTTGTTTGAAAATGTATGTTTGCAATAATAATAAATTTTTGTATTAAATATGAATTCGGAATCTGAAATATAAAATAACGACAATAGCCTAAATTATAGTAACAAACTGTATTAAAATTAAATGATTACATGTCGTATTTTGTCATTACATCGCTGTACAACACCGAACTCCAGGCCAGATAGTACACAATAAACTAAAATAACAGGCATTACACTTCTTGTCACTATCTTTTTGTTGTAAAAAAAACTTATTTCATATTTAATAAAATAATAAAATAAACCTTCCTGCTTCAAACTCCTTAGAAAAATATTTTAGAAAAAAAAGATAGGAAATAAAACTCTAACAAAAAAAGATAC
Organism: Girardia tigrina; assembly: GCA_001938485.1. Lineage (NCBI taxonomy): Eukaryota > Metazoa > Platyhelminthes > Tricladida > Dugesiidae > Girardia > Girardia tigrina. The sequence goes on from MQRK01226258.1 coordinate 2,036, forward strand.
ATAATTGTTATCCTTAATAAGAAATTTAAAAAAAATAATGGCAAATTTATTTTAAAATCAAGAACACCATTAAAATCAAATTTTATTGTCGCAATATATTTCGGTGGATTTTCCACCATCTTCAGGCTGAATTAACAACAATGTCGCAATTATTTAATCAATAATGCTTTACAAGTTACTCTTTCCCAATAATTTTAAAAATTATTGCACAATATAAACAACTAATTTTAAAATATTGTACAGTAATTTTAAAAATTATTGGGAAAGAGTTACTTGTRARGCATTATTGATTAAATCACTTAATCCGTCCATTAATGTCCAAACAAGTCTCTCTTCCAATTTGTTGAAAATATTTAATTAGTTATTACGCAAGATGTTTGCATAATCATCAATTTGCTATATATAAGACAGCGAAATTGTCGTTAATTCAGCCTAAAGATGGTGGAAAATCCACCGAAATATATTGCAATAAAATTTGATTTTAATGGCGTTCTTGATTTTAATAATTATTATCAGTAATCAGTTCGGGAAATTATGTGTAAAATATACATGAATTAACATTGGACCGAAGTATTTATACGTTATTACAAAAAGTTGACTCTGTAGGGATTTAAAGATTGAAAGCTTCCTGATGTTTTAATAATGGAATGTAAAAAATCTTTGTTTTGAATATTTATAGAATCTTTACCCTTCTAGAGTTGAAAGTCTCAGAAATCTAATAAAACTTTTGATGTTCATCAAAAAATTTTATAGCTGAAGATTCTTCATTTAAATAATTTTTGAATAACATTCACATTGTTTATAAATACTTATTTATGAAAAGTAATTATTTTTCATTATATATTTTAATTTTGCTCACTTTCTGAAGTTGAATCCACAATGTCTTCCGATGACCTAAAATAAGTTATAATTATTTGAATGTTCCTTTAAATTCTTATTTCTTAGAACTCAGTCATATGGGATGAAGAAGAAACTCTACATTATTAAACAACGATACTTTTAATTTATAGAATTCAAGTAAATAAGCTCTGCCTTCTACCCACTTTCGCTGCAGAAATCAGATTTATTCAACATTCATCAAAATTCTTACTGCAGACATTGTAACTTATATTTTAAGGCCCCTCCGTTTGAATAATACTTAAATAAGTTTTAAGCCATAAAATTTTGAGTATAGTTTGTAAATTACGGAAAAATGTGAAGATCAATTTTGACGTGTCCCAATTTAGCATTGATTGATTCGATTTCATATTATAAGTTAGCATAATCAGAAGTTTAATATCCATCAGGCTTGTAGTCTTTCGGTGTTATTTCATAAAGAATGAGGAGTTAATTAAAATTTTCATTTCGCCAATTAATTTATAAAAATTATTAATTTAAAATTCTAACAAAAGTTACTTATTTTGTAAAACATAAAAAAATACATAAAGTTTATAAAACTAAAAAAAAGTAAAAAAAACCTATTTTTTTAAAAACCAACAAAAATTAAATAATTATGGTCAACAAAAAAGTATATAAAATTTTAAAAATCTAAAGCGTAAAACCAGGATTTTTATTAAAATTAAGAAATTTGTTTTTAATTGTCTTTAAAAAGAAAGAATTTTGTTAAATATTTAAAAATAAGAAACAATGAAGTTAAACTGAATTAAAAATATTAATAATTCGAGCAAAATTTATGTAGAACGAAATTATTTTAACAGAAATTAAATTTAAAGCTAAGTTAAATATTTTTTTTAAGAAAAGTAGTAAATTTCAGAGATAAATTTTAATAGTGAAAGTTTAATAAATTTATACAGAAGTAGAAATTTGATTTTAAAGAAAATTTAATAAATGGATTTTGGCGAAATGATTCAATTGGATTAATGAGAAGAAATTTGCTTCAATTAGTTTGTAATTTTCATGAATAAATTTTTATGTGAAATTATGATTTATAATTCTGAATCAGTTGTGGTTATTAATTTATTTAAGTATTCTAAAAAGATTGTAAATATTAAATAAATTGGTACTTGTTGATATTATGAATCCTGAAGTGAAACCTGGAGATTTAACTGAATCAATGCAACTAACAGTCACGATTCCTTTCCATGCACAAACTGTGTTCTTCTGAAAATTATTATTTGAAGTAGACTCAATATAGCTTTTTGAACTCTTTCTAGAATATGATTTTTTTTATAAAAGTTTCTATTTTCGTTTTCAATAAATTCTCCTTGTTATATTTTTTAGAGACATCAAATCAAATTCATAGGAAAATTAAAAAAAATTAAGACTGAATTACAATACCTGGATCTTATAAATCCATAAAAACCAAGTATAATAGTCTTAATTGATTACGGAGTGCGACCAAAACTCCACTCTCTAATGAAGTTACCGGTGGTCAAAGTGACTATATTCTATAATTTTCCATAAATATATTCTATTTATAAATTTATATTCTATAAATTTTCTGCTTTTGATAATCAAGCTTTGAGCCATTCATTAATTTTTGTACAGAAGTAAGCTTAAAGAGTGATGCTAAAATTTTTGATGATTATTTTGACCATGAGCTATTATATAGTAAGACTTAGTTGGATGTCATTTCACATCGCATCTACTCAAAATCTCCCTCTTACATGGCAATAGCAATCTGTCTTTAAAATTTTGAATTTTAACTTAATTTATATTTTGTTTAATTGATATTGTTTTCAGTTTTCACTGGCTTCTATTTCAGATCTTGGGACTAGATAAAATTGTTACTTTTTATTTACTTTAACAATAATTTTCTAAGATTGAAATGCTAAAGCAAAACACTTTTAGTTTCCCGAACGGTTTCCTTTCATTAATTGAATTTTATATTTCAGTTAATCCAGTGACTCATTTCCCTCAAACGATATTTTAAATAATTCTCTTTTGAACACAGAAATAATTACATCAAAAAATAATCAAATAAACGCCATTTAAAAATATATTTTAGGATAATATATTTCGACAGTTTAACCGTCATCATCAGATCACTGATTTTGTTCTTTTTTATTGCTTTTATATAAGAAATGAATGATTAATATAATCACTTACGGAAGTATAATCGAAAACTCTTAACAAATTAGTTGAGAGTGCTGTTTGAACATTGATTTTAGGATCACATGATCTTATCAACAATGCTTCACATGACACTCTCTCCCAATAATTTTTAAAATGCTTGCACAACATCTTAAAATCATTTATACTCATTACATTTACACGTTTTTTTATGCTCAGCAATATTACTCTTTTCCTCTTTTTGACTGTGTTCTTGGACTCGTTTGCAGAGATGACGGACAGTCTCTCCGATGTATGTGGCATTGCACCCATTACATGTGTATTGATAAACAATGTCCGAACACAATCCTAAAGGAGTATGTGATTTATTGCAAAACATATTCTCAACTTTAAATGATTGAGAAATAATTTTTAAATTTAATATGTTATTTGTTGATTTCAAGATCGAATTTTTGAGATGTTTAAAACCCTCGGAGTAAAGTAAGTTTAGAGTACGGAAGTGATTGCATAATCATTCATTTCTTATGTAAAAGCAATACAAAAGAACAAAATCAGTGATCTGATGATGACGGTTAAACTGTCGAAATATATTATCATAAAATATATTTTTAAATGTCGTTTATTTGTTTATAATAAAAAATTACCATCTTTTTTCAAAAAAAATAATAACATCACATCCTTCTCTGATTCTACAATCGATCAGTTTTTGGTCTTTGTCACCAAAGACATAAATTTTAAACAATAATTTCTGTTCATAGGGAGAATGCCAAAATATTTTCAAATTTTGATTTTGACTGTGATTATGTCTCACTTTCGGTTGTTTATAAATCATAGGATGAATTGTCGACCAGTTTTATTTTGATATTCATTTTTTAATTTCAAAAGCAACACGATCAAAAACAAATTTCTATTATTTCTCAAAGTACAAATCAAATTTTCAAGCAACTCAACCTTCATCAAATTACAATTAAATGCCAATAAACATACGCTATAAAATAACAACACAAATAATAAACGCGGAAATAATAACGTTTTTTCAAAAGAAACGTATATGGACAAAAATTGTTTTCATTTTGCAGGTCAAACGACAAAATAAATGTCATTTTACGAGACTCTCTTCCTTAGTCGACGAGTAAATTGATTTGAAACCTTTTTCTTAAAATAATGAAATTATGAACACTTTATTTTGACTTCCTCGAGTCCGGTAGAACAATTGAAATCAATCGCATATTTCAAGTGTTGCATTTGACAAAATCAATAATTTTGAAAATCAACAATCAAATTGGTTTCTTTTTTATTATCAATAAAATGCATCGATTCATAACTTGAAATAAACGTTAGATTCGTCGGTGCTTCAATCATCTCTTTAATTTTGTTTTGGTAATCATCATAAGAATCAATTAATGAATGCGATTCACTTCTCTAGATAAAATCGAAATTTTGATAATACATTTTATAGGGTTTAGCTGATTCCAATATTTAGTTGAAAAACCTGCAATAATTTTGAATCAAAAGCTAAACAAAACCATCCAGGGAAATGCTAATTCGGAGTGGGGGAGCTGGTATTTCTGGGACATGCAATTAACAAAAAGGTATCTCAACAAATAAATTAAAAGTGGCAGAAATTCAAAATTTTCCGATTCCAACGTGTACTTGAAATTTACGAGCATTTTTAGGTCTGTGTAACTAATATCGACGGTTTATCAAGAATTACGCAGAATTAGCAGCACCGTTGCACAGTGCATGCAGCGGAAAATGTAAAGAAATATTTTGGTCAGAGAAGTGCGACAGAAGTTTTAACGAATTGAAGCAAAAGCAATGTGGTGCACCAATATTGGCATATGTGAACCCGAATAATAATTTCATCTTAGATACAGATGCATCATTCGGATTGATAGGAGCGGTATTAAGTCAGGTATCAGAAGAGAAATAAGTAGTTATCACGGATACATCGAGGACTTTAACCACACATGAAAAAGGGTACTGTGTAACAAGAAAGGAACTATTAGCTCTACAAGAGTTCATGTTACATTTTAAGCAATATTTATATGACAAACGATTTATAGAAAGAACTGATCTTAAAGCATTTATATATATGAAGAGTACTTCCAAAACAATAACTTCTCAATTCAAGACATGGTTAGCAAACATGGCGGATTTTGACTTTGATTTGAAGTATAAAAAAGGTGACGAACATGTAAATGCAGATGGATTATCACGGCTATTTGATGACGTCTGTGCACAATGTGAAACAAAACATGAAGAACCAAAATCAACAATAGCAAGGGGGAAACATATTAATACAGTGGTGATTCAGTCAACAATTCAATCAATAAAAGACAAGTAAAAAAAGTGCTCAGAGTTGAACCAGTTGAAACAAATACAGGAGATGGCAGAGAGTGAAAAGAATGAAATCACGAAGAAGTTATTACAACTAAAGGACCCATTAGTTTATCAGAATATGTTATGGGGGAGACAAGAATGAAATTGTGTGTTACCATTGGTTCAGAAGCAAATTATAAGAGATTTAACCAGGAAAATACATATATATTTATAAAATTTAGGTATCAAAAAGACGATGAAATATATCTAAAATCCTTTCTGCTCCCCGATCTAGCGAAATAAGTCAAATGTTTATAGGAGAATGTCAGGAATGCATACGCATAACGATTCCAAGCGGAAAAAAACAAAAGAGAAGATAGCAAGTCGTGTTGGACAACGCATATGTGGATGACAAGAATAGCAAGTACCCATATTTATTGGTCATGGTGGACCAGTTTTCGATAGTCTGTTTGACAGACAAAAGAGGTCTAAACGAAGATACCATAGTATAATGTCTGTTTATCGAATTTATACATAGATGTGAGAAGCCAAAAAATATTAACGGATAATGTAAAAAGTTTTACTGGATTAAAATTTGAAGAATCTTTTCAGGAGACTCGGAATCGAACAAAGATTTAGTAACCCATTTCAAAATCAATCAAAATGTCTTACAGAACGAATCATTCAAACAGTAAGAAACATGATAGTAACAAGCAGAGGAGACACCGACGAACAATCATGGTGGCAAATTATTCCGAAGTTAGAAGTCTGCCTAAATGCCACAGTTCAGTTTATGACCGAATATTCGCCCTTCGAAGTTGTATTTGGTAGAAAAATAAACTTACATGCGGCAGCAGAAATAGTTAAAACTGAAGAGAGCAACCTAATCAAAATGAAGGTAAGAGAAAATTTAGAGAAAGCGGAAAGACGAATGGAATATTGAGAGAGAGAAAAGAGAACAATTCGACAGTTCGAGGATGGTCAGAAAGTCTTTGTAAAAATAGATGTCACTATTGGATTCTTGATCCAAAGAAGTTGTCATTAGCGCAAAACTTTATTTCTATAACAATTTAAGTTTTTTAAACAAATATTTCCGAGGAACTTTTGCACTTTCTTTTACACAAACTATTATAAATAAGAATAGAGTTAAATATAGATAGGGTTATTTTATCTAGTACGAATTAAAATTTTATGCTTTTTTTTTAAATTAGAAGGTAAATTTACCAAAATTTTGTCACAAAGATTTTGTTGTATTTTTTTTATTAAATTTCAATTTTATTGTACATTTAAATTTAACTGTTTCTCAATTATATTTCTCCATTTTTAAAATAGCATTTTCATTTCGTTTTCATAACAGTTTAAAAATTTTTTTTAGATTTAATAAAATAACTTTTTGAAAATAAAATTAAATCACAATTTTCTTTTTAAATTTACCCTTTTTTTACATAAAATAAAATTAATATCTCCAATATTAATTACGTTTTCCAAAAATACAATTAAAATAATATATTTTAATTTACGTCGATTTAATTGTAATAAAATTATATTTTGATTCCAAATAAATTAAATTTTTCAAAAAAAATTAAAATCACATTTTAATTTACGTCAATTTAATTGTATAAAATAAAAGTTACAAAAATAGTTTAGTTTATTTTTATTTCGCAAATAAATATTAAACTTATATTCCTTTTTATTTTATTTCCATTAAATACTTCCATCAAAATTAAAATTAACTTTTTTAATTTATAATAAATCTTTGAATACATCTTTTAATAAACCCACCGTAAATTTTATTTTATTTCTTACACAAATTAATTTTCACATTAAATTCGGAAACTCTTATTTTATTCTTATATCTACAACACAATTTTACGGGATGTAATTGTTTAATTATTAGTTTGATCAGATTGTAAATTCAAAAATTTTATGAACTCAACAACGCTCCCAACAACCACAAAACAGAGAAAGGACACTTTCCCATTCGATGGATCGTATCAAATTATAAGACATAAGCCACACCAATTGGAACTACAGAATCTGAAAGATGAATTGAGTGGATTAAGAAAGATAAAAACGAATTATAAAAGAGTACAAAGTTATGATTAATTATTAATTTGAAAACAAAACTCCTCCATTAAAAATATTTCGACGGATCAACCGTCATCTTCAGGTCACTAATTAATAATCAATTCACCTGTATATAAATACAAGAATGACGATTATGCAATCGATTGCAAGAAATCATGCTAATCAAAAATTCTCAATAAGCTGGTTGAGACTGCCGATTGAACATTGATTTTAGGGCAACGTGATCGAATTAACAACGCTTCACCCGACACTCTCTCTCAATAACTGTCAAAATGCTTACACAGAATTTTGAAATTATCAATATTAACATCACATTTACATTTTTTCCTATGTTCTGCAATATTACTTTGACTCTCGATTTCGACCATGTTCTTGAATTTTTTTACAGAGGTAACGGACAGTCTCTTCAATGTATATGGAATCGAACACATTAGATTTATTTTCATAAACAATATCAGAACAAAGGATTAAAGGTGTAATAGATTTATTACTGAACATATTTTGAATTTTATGAGATCGTGATATAATTTATAAATTTAATTCATTTCAACAAAAAAATTTTAAAGTTTTTAAATCCTTCCGAATAAGGCACAATTAGGCAATATTTAGGCATATTATTTATATCTAATGATACTTCAATTTCTTTCTTAGATCCACCAGGGGAAGATAAATTCTGATTTTTTGAAATATCTTTCAAAAGTAGTAAAGGCTTAATTTATCGCTCGTGGTCGTTGTCTTCCACTTTTGTTAAAGCTGTAGAAATTGTTAATAAACTAAGTTCTTTGTTAAATCAGAATGGTTATTCTAAATCTCTTCTAGAAAAATTAATAAAGAAAACAGTGGATAAAATAATTTTGAAAAATATTTCAAAAAATCAGAATTTAGCTTCTCCTGATGCATCTAAGAAAATATATTCTGCCAAAGGAATAATTTGAAAAGGAATTAATATAAATTTTTTTTATTGAAAGTACAAATTTTTTATTTTTCATTTATTTCTAATAAAGAAGTGATATTTTTATAATCAAATTATATATTTATAATAGTTTAGCTTGATCATTTATTTTATCTGTATAAATAGTTTAGCATATATTGTGATCGACCATTCAATCGACATCGAATAGTTGGCTATGTCTTGTTTACAGCGTCACCAAATACAGAAAGTTAATTCCGTGTAATGGCAGAGTGAGCGTAGTTGCGTGACTGCAGTGCTACGGCGCGGGTAGGGGATCTCTAGGTAGAGGATGAATTAAAAAATATTTATTCTCCCAACAACAGAAAAGATAACAACTACATAAAGACTACTGAACGAGTTTCAGGTGTCATCGGATGGAGAAGTTTTAAATTAGAATTGGTTAGACTGAGAGAAAACTCGACGTCTTGTACGGCATCGACCATTTAACAAATGTATTTCTGGTCATAATTGACATTATGATGAATACTTTAGAATGGTGTTTATTGTATGTCGTGTTTGGTATATTGTTTTTAGGATTGTGTTCCTCCCATGCAGATGGGAGATTGATATTTTACAATATTTTGAACCGTAGGATTATTCGGACAATTTTAAATTGTAAATAACAACTTTAAAATTAAATTAATTTATTAGATTAATAAATGTTTAATAATATTTTAACCATAAATAATATATTTAAAATAAATTAATATATTTTTTAAAATAATGTAAATTTTTTTTGTAATTTAAATTGTAAATTATGTTGCTATTTAAATTATAAGTTAAAGTTGTTCGAATAATCATAGTTTTAGAATGACAGTTAAATAAAAAACTGTTAATAGTAAATTCTTCGTCGTTAATTTCTTTTTGTATTTCTGTTCAAAACTCATTCACAAAAATCTTATTAGATTCGAAATTCATTCCCAACATTAGCCCAGTCACGTTCACATAAAATTTCTTTACAATCAACAACTTCAATTAAAATTATATAAGTAACGCACAACAATGTTCCTAATTTCCAAAATAATCAAACCTAAAAAATTAGTTTCTATTATTAAGAACACCAACATTGGTTTTCACACATTTATTTTCATCATAATGTGAATTGCCTTTTGGACAATTCACAGCAAAACTTTCATAATTTGACATCTCGCTAAATTGATAAATTTTTGTTAATGCATCGTTAATAAACAATTATCCGAACAAATTTCCATTTAAATTTATTTTCAGATTTTATTTTAAAGTTCTACTTTTAAAATATCGGTAATAATTTTATCTAAATATTAATTTAATTTTAAAAATGATTTTATTTAAAGAAAAAAACATTTATTTAATTAAGTTAAAAATTAGCTAAAGTTTACAATTTAAAAATTTACAATTTAACTTTATTTAAATTTTTGATATTAAAATTTGAAACGATTTAACATTTTAAAAGTTTTTTAATATCTTATGTTGTAATTTGAAGAGCAAATTATACTCGAATAACATTAAATACAATTCATCGCGAACATCCAAAATATCAATTTTCCATCTGGGTGGGAGAAATACATTTCCAAATACTAAACTCAACATACAAAATTCAACATTCCAATTTCAACATACCACACTTAAAATATTCCTCACATCTTTAATAAATCAATTTTATTTAATAAAATAACCCCAAAGTTATTTTATTTTATTACTTAACCAAAACAATTTTTAAATTAAATTTTAACATCTTTACTTTTAAATGAAATGAAATCAAAAATGAATTGTTCGACCATTAAAAATATTTTAAATATTTTCCTCGTTGATAAAATTTTGGAATTTCTGTCGATTGAATGTATTCTTTTCCGATAAATTGCCAAATTAAATTTATCTGATTGAAATTCGATATTTGATTTGTAAAACGATTCCATTAATTGATTTGAAACATTCTCCAATTTCGATTGACAAAATACAACTGTCTGATTCTCGATCACCGTGCATTGCCAATGTTTTTATATTTATTCGATAAGAAGCAAATGGAAAAAAAGTGAAGCCAAATGTAATCCCTGTGAATAAGAGTATTACTAGTATTATAGATTTGTGGTGCCTTTGAAACGTAACCTCATGTTTCTGTAGTGTTTGCATATTGCTTTTAGAGCGCTAAATTTAAGTTTTGTGTACTATTACAAGTGATATCTTAGAAGCCAAAGTAAAAATTATTATTTTAGATAACAATTTCATTTGGTTAGCCTTACCAATATACACTAAAACAAAATTTTGGAACAGAAAACACGAAATATAGTAACTTTGTTTCCTTCGTAACCCTAGGGCTTTTGTCAGATTGACTTCGAGGTCCATCAAAATCGGCAAATGCCATCGACTTGTCTGTGCCCCATGATTCATATTACATATTAAAGAAAAGAGAATAGTTGACAGAAAAACATTTCTTGAAAATAAATGTCAATTTATTTAAACTAAATTATAAAGAAAAGTTAACAGTCAAAAAATATTTCCAACGATGTTTTATTAATAGAAATTGAATAATAATTTTAGGGGTTTGCCTATCAATCAGGTTCTTTAATTTTTGTAACATTCTTCATTAAACTTTCATTAATTAAATTAAATTTGAATAAACCGAAGTCCGATAAATGAAGTGAAATAAAATAAATATTTCTTATTTAAAATACAAATATACAAAAATAAATTTAAGCGAATAAATATTTGCATAAATTTAATAAATTAGAGCAAAATAGGACAAATTTAAGAAGATCTAAAAGAGAATAAAGAATCTTAATACAACAGAATATACAAAAATTTAAAATACTGAATGTGAAATGCATAAATTATAATAATAAGAAGTCTCTCTTCAAATTTAAATGTGGTTTTGGAACGTACCTTTTCATTTCTGTTGGGACGGTTTTCAATTTGGGAGCCGTTATAAATACTTCGTTTCGATTGTCTTCCATCAGTTTCATCCTCATTTTATTTTGTTTCTTTGGACGCAGAAATATTTTCTTGCCAGGGATGATTTTCTTGTCGATGTTCTATAAATATCATAAATTAAGAAAAATTTTAAAAAATAATATATTAAAGTTGACATATATTTCTTAGATGAATAGAGTACAAAATAAAGTCAAAATTAAGAAATAATGTCTGTTTTTTTGAAATTTCTTGATCGAGATTAAGACTCATAACACCAAAATTTTATTAATAGCACAATTAACAATTATTCAAACAATTTTTTAGTTAACAATTTTTATAATAAAAATTGTTTGTCGAGGAACTTTTCTTCGTTTTTTTGACCAGATTTTTTATATAAAAATATGAAATTATAAATATAAATAAATTGATAAGTTATTTTAAAATTGAAAAGTTTTTTATTCTATTTATTTTGAAAATTTACATTTCACTATTTTTAAATTAAAACCAACGTAATTTTGTAGTCATATTTTTACTAAATTAACCATAATGATTTTTTTTATTATTTTAGAATTAGTTTTAATGTTATTTCTTTTATTTGTGAAACATTGTTAATTAATAAAGAATTTAACGTTTTATTTATTATCAATATTTCAGTTTAAAAGCATTTTTACTTACAATTATTATAAACACCATACAAATTTTAAATACAATGTAAATACAACAAAATAATTTACAATATTCAAATTTTTATTATTATTATTACGATACATTAATGGTAAAAGTCTTAATATTTATTTCTATTTACGAAAACTGTTTAGAATTAAGTATTTGTCAAATCTTTAATTTGCAGAATTTCAAACTGACTTTAAAATTTAAAATTATCTGTTTTTTTACTTTACATCTCTGACAACAAAGTTTCTTATTTTATTTTTTTAGAATAATTTTTAAAGTTAGTACAACATAATTATCCTGGTCTTTATATATTTCTTTTAAATCAATTATTTAAAAATATATTATTAACCAATTAATTTCATTTTAAATTTTTACTCTACAATTAAAATTTGATTATTTTCGAAAATAACTTTTTAAAATTAATTAATTAATATTTTTTTACTCAAAATTGCTTTAACAACTTTTGATTTTATATAATTCATTATTTTATATTTCTTTATAAAAATTAATTGTTTCAAAAATTTTGAGATTGAGCACGTCCTTCACAGCAATTATATTGTAATTCAAATTATTTTATTATTTTGTAATAGTTATTCTTTATAGAATCTATTTATTTCAATCTCATATAATAAATAAATCTCATTAATAATTAGACACAAATTTTCGTCTTAATTATTTTATTTATATTTTTATTAAATAAAAATTTGATCCAATTTTATTCACAAATTATTTTATTATATTAAGTAATTAATATTATTAATAATTTAAGCCATTTTTATTAGAG
>MQRK01226259.1:0-13785 GCA_001938485.1 Girardia tigrina
GCCTAATTAATCAAATATAAAATTAATGAGGGCAATTAAGCACAATTGTTAATAAATAAATTTTGTTTATTAATTAAAATTTTTTATTTTTTATATTAATAATAATAATTAATTCGGGTTAATAATTAATTCCCAATTAATAACAAATTATTTCATTTTATTCATAAAATTCCCAATTAATAACAAATTATTTCATTTTATTCCTAAAATTCCCAATTAACAACATATTATTTCATTTATTCCTAAAATTCCTAATTAATAACAAATTATTTCATTTTATTCCTAAAATTCCTAATTTCTGGCGTTGAAATGTCCCAGCGTCGAAACGGCGGCGTTTTTGTCATGCGGCGTTTTTGTCATGCGGCGTTTTTGTCACGCGGCGTTTATGTCCGCGGCATTTTACCCGCGGCGTTTTTGTTCGCGGCGTTTAGTCTGCGGCGTTTTTGTTTGCGGCGTGTTGTCGTGGAACCGTTGTCGATCTGTCTGTGAAAAATCTTTCAACTCAAATTTGACCAACTCCCCAACTAGCTATTGGGCTGAAATTTTCAGAGTAGATCAAAACCCGAAGACAATGCATGAAAAAAAACATTTCAAGTTGATCGGACATGTCTAAGTTGTCATTTTGGCAAAAAACAGTTTGTATGGAGACAATTTATATGGGTAAATTTTGTATAATAAAATGATTTCAATCTTTGTTTGATCAAATTTGAATCTTCGTTGTTGTTAATTAATAATTATTAATAGCTAAAATCAGATTATATCTTACGATATAAATTAATTTTAATTCATTATTTTATTTTATCAATTCTAGTTAACGCTAATACCGGCCAATTTAAATATATAGGAATTGAAGAAGAACATCGATAAATGGCGTTGTTGAAAGTATAGGGATTTTAATAGTTTATGTAAACAGTTAATATCTAAATTATTTAAATATTTCATAAAGAATTGTGTATTTTGTGTTTGTTTTATGAGAATAGAGTGATTAAATATTTTAAAATAGAAAACTGAAATTTTGAGGACAATATAGAGGAATAAATTGATTGTTAAAAACGTGGTAATATAAAAAGCTCATTTTATACATGTAATTATTTTCATTAATAAATGCAGGGTGTCCCACAAGGTATGCCTTCACCGTTGAAGTTTAGCGTCTATATATTGTATATTGACTAATAAATTTTTTTTAAAAATCTAGCATCATATAACAAATTACGCAAAAAAAGTTAAATAATGACACATTTTATAGATTATTCAATTTTGTACAACTTTTTTGAAGTAAACATATGCCCTAAAAGTTATTCTATAACAACAAAGTTATTCTATAAATTATAAGTTTTAAAAATTTTAATTTATCGACATTTAAATTAATTTCATCAATTAAAACAATAAATCGATCAATTTTTAATTAAATTATGATCACTAGAATCCATATTGTTTATTTAGAGTATGTTTTAGTTTTGACAGTGCTCAAGGTTCATTTTTATTCAGCGAAAATGAACCTATATTCTATAGAATAATGATGTTTTATGGGTTTATTTTATCGAGATACGAATTCACCATCAGAAGCGGTTAAATTAAATCAAGAACAAGTTTGGAAATCACCACAATATAGATCCAAAGACAATTAAAAGGTTAGTAAAGGCATTTAAAATGAATTAAACTATTTTTATCATTATTTTAGAGTATTTGACAAATGTATGACTACTGGTAGCGTAATGGACGATAAATAAGGGATGCAAACGAAGAAAAATACGGTTATTGTCGAAGAAAATGTTAAACAAGTTGAGGAATTGAACAAGCAAAGCCTTCAACATCGATTTGAATCGCAAGCAAGAATTATCATTATCGGTACAAAGAATTATAAAGAAAGAGGTGTTTTTATTTCCATACAAAATTCAAACTAATCAACGCATAAATCAACTTTCTGGTAAAAGACGTTTGGAATTTGCAAATCAAATGTTGAAATGGCAGAAAATAACAATATTTATTTCGGAAAGATTTTGTTTTCAGATGAAGCGCAATTTCAAATGGAAGGATACGTTAATAAGCAAAATTGTAGATATCGCGCATCAGAAAATCCACATTATTACATTATTAAACCCTTGCATCCGAAAAGATTAACTGTCTGGTGTGGTATATCTTCAGAAATGATTATTGGACCGGTTATCTTTTCTGAAAATTTTAAATCAACGGTTTATTTAAACATTCTTCAAGAACCAGTTGTACCTTATTTGTATGGTTTGGGAAAAATAAGCGACTTTTATTTCATGCAAGATGGTGCTAGGCCGCAGCGAACCCGCGAAGTATTGTTGGGTATTAGAAATCTTTAATATAATTATTTACTTTTAAAAACAAATCTTTATTCTTTAATCTTTAATCTTTAATCTGTAATCTGAAATCTGAAATCTTTAATCTGACTCCAATTAATCAGAAAGGACTTCCAACATAAATATATAAATGAATGAACACAAAATTCTTTTAAAAACTTTATTTTCCAATAACACAAAATAGCACACAGCTTATATTGTTCAATTCAATAGTATCAATAAATGTATTCACAAATGGATATTCGATGCGAGTTTATCAGATCACAGTTTGTTAATTTTCAAACTCTAAATCTTCTAAACGAACGATAACCGTTAAACCCTTAAAGTCAATTGAACTTTCTTCTCCTATACAGGATACTTAGTTCGACTTCAACTTCAAGAAAAGAAATAAAAATAAAGAATTTAAATAAATTTACTCTACGCCGATTCTTCTGAAAAATTTGTTGCAGGAAATTGTTTGTGTCAATTATGACTGAATTCGTTGTTGTTTATATACTAGTTTTTTCTAACCTTGAAAATTGATCAAATAAAACAAAGACTAAAATATTTTTAATTTTGATTCCAAATTTTGCTAAACTAAATATTATTTTGTTTGAAATTAATAATTTTATCAAAAGAATTATTTTAAATTTTTTCTACATAAAAGTTTATCACAAGTGTTCATATATATTTTTCGAAACTCTAACAGTATTTGATTTTCTTTCAGAACATTTCGACGGTTTAATAATTGGATTGGATTCAGAGAAATTTACTGGTAAAGGAATATGTTTGCTTCCTTTTTCACCTGATTTGAATTCATGTGATTATTTTCTTTGGGGATTCATAAAGGATGGTATTTATAGAACTCCAGTGAATAATTAAGAAAATTTACAAAATCGAATGGAAGCCAGGATTCGAGAGATCACTCCTGAAATTTTAAAAAGAGTTGTAAACAACTTTGAGCAACGATTAAGAAATGTAATTGTTTCAGAAGGATCTCACTTTGAAAATCTTTTATATTTTTATTGTGAGTTTCTCCCACTTACGAAAGTCTTCCTCACTCTTTTATTTATTATTTCTTTTTATTATTACATATTTTTATCGAATGTATAATTTTCGGTTGTGTGGTATGTTTATTTGTTGAATGTGTTTATTTGTCATTTTTTACTGCGTAAATGTATTTAATTTTATTTTTCATTTCAATCTTTTATGTATTTATGATCTTTTTAATATTTACGATTCCGAGTCAACAAGGATGAAGTCGTGTTAAATAAAGAAATTAAAAAAAATAAAGTGTTAAATAAGAAATTAAACTTCAACAAAATACAAATCATTTATTAAAAATAAAAAAAGAATTATAATTCAGACTACCAATAGAAATATGGGATGTTTGAATTTTAATTTCAAATCAAAAATAAAATCAATAATTAATTATGATGATATCATAATTATAATGACTTTGGGTTCGTGATTAAAATTCAAATTACTCTTTCTCTCCCATGATCGTCTTTTTGGGATAAAACAGCTCCGATCGTGTCGAAGCTCGCATCTGTGTCCAAAATGAATTGTTTGCTAAAATCTGGATACGCTAAAACTGGTGTTGTTGTTAGTTGTCTCTTCATCTCTAAAAATGCTTTATTGCATTTCGTTGTCTATCTCAATAATTTCCCATTATTTTTCCCACACAAACTTTCCAAAATTTTAGCATATATAGAATACCCATTTATAAATATCCGATAGTAGTTGGTCAATCCTAAAAAAACAGCGAAGATGTTTGATGCAAGCTGGATTCTTAAAATTTTGGATAGCTTCTATCTTCTCTTTATCCGTTTGTATACCTTTCTCACTTATAATATATCCTAACAACTTGGTTACTTTTGTCATAAAAGTGCATTTTTCTGGATTTATTTTCAATCCCGATTCTTTAATCCGTTCAAAAATGTATCCAATCCATTTAATATATTCTTTTTCTGTTTTTGCGAAAATGAGTATATCATCAAGGTATAAAACTGCCTCTTTTCCATTTAAATTGCCTAGTACAGTAGTCATCAATTCTTGAAATGTACCAGGTGCTGCAGCTATTCTAAACAGCATGCGTTCAAAACAATACTGTTCATTTTTCGTTGAAAAATCCGTTTTTTCTTTTGAATCATGGTCAAGCTCTTCTTGGTAATATGCATTACCCAAATCTATAGTACTAAAAAAAATAGAACCATTAATGAAATTTAACATATCTACAATATTTGACATTGGGAAAGCCGGTCTTAGAGTTATTTTATTTAATGGTCTTAAATCAATACACGATCGTATCTCCTGTTTTTCTTTTTTCCACACACAAACTAGAGGAAATTTCCAAGGGGACTTACATCTTTCTATAATGTCATTTGCTTCCAGATTTTTTAGGACTTCTTTTAATTTTTCCTTAAAATGCTGTGGTTGACGATATAGTTTTACAAGCACAGGGTTCCCGCAAATTTCAATATTATATTTTGCCAATGTTGTTTTCCCAACGCCCCATTTATCAACCATCAATATTGAACAGTACTTTACAAGGACTTCCATTATTTTATGATTAACTTTCCCATGATATACTTCTTTTAATCTTGATAATCGTATTGAATCTGAAGGACTTTCTCTAATTGTTAATATCTGTTCTGAATTATTTACCTTATCTTTCATTGTCAGTTCAATTCCAAATATATTTAACAAATCTATTCCAGCTATCACACTTTGGTTTACGTCTTCTACTGCATAGAATTTAACAGTCCTTCTAATTTCGCCTATTTGTACATTTAATTTTATTAAACCTCGATTATTTAGTTCTGATTCATTAGCGCATATGATTTTTTTATTAGTTTTCCTAATTTTGATACTATTCATACTTTTTATAATATCTGATCCAATCACATTCGTGCGCTCTCCTGTGTCCAACAAACAATCAACATACATATTGTTTATTTTAAAACATAAACTTAAATTGAGCGATTGTCGAGTGCTCGGGTTTCTCGTCGGTGTTGCGCCGCTCAGTTATCTCGATTATGAAGGCTCTGTCAGTTCGTTTAATGGATCGATCGGTTATGTCGATAAAACGATTTTCTTTCGGAAATCTACGCGAAAACTCAAATGTTTATCCGTGCAAAATAAACGATTGAATCTAAAATGTTCAATATTTAATTGGATTGATGTTCGGCAATTAAATTCCATTAATAACACAGCAATAAGGAATGAAAATCGAAAATTATTTATGAAATTTAAGAAAAGTTTGTTTCTATGGGGATTACCGAAAGATGATTTATTAGACAATATGATCGATGATCATTTAATCGATCTGAATTTATGTGATGAAACATTTGAATGTAAATTAATCGACAGTGTTTTTACAATTCGATTGGTAAGAAATCCGGAGGAATTTTTCGATAAATATTCCATTAAGGAATTCGATAAGATCGTGTTACCCTTTACAATTAAAGTGTTTTATCTAATCAATAATAACGGTCTGAAATTGAGAAATGTGTTCGTTTTAGAGAAATATTCGAACGAAATATAGATAATGACAGTGAAATCGAGGAAGATAGCGAACCTGAGTATACACCTGAAGAATCCTGGAAGATAATCGAGTCAACTAAGAGTGAAGAGAGACAGATAAATGCATTGATAGCCGACCAATTAAAATTATTCATGTTACCAGAGGTGTCGAAGAGAAAGATTCATTCAAAAGATACGTTCAAAGATAGTGAACTATTCATAGAATATGGTCCAGAAATACGTAGTCAGATAAAGAAATCTCAAAGAATTATTGGAAAATACCACGACAGCTCAGGGCACAGTACATAATTATAATCCAAACCTAAATACAACATAAGCAAGCAGCAATTGTTCTTCATCATCCATCAGACGATTTAATCAACAGACACAATGCCGCTTGTAGCGTACATGAACCCTTATCAGCCTATCGAGTATATGCTATTTTCAGTGAGCATCCTCATACGGCCCCACAACTGATAAAATTGACCTCATTCGATGTACGGCCGCTGAAGCGACAAATCAGAAGAGTATTTGGTGTTGCGGTCCGAAATGCATTAACCCCTTACAAAAGCATTGACTCAAAAAACATATAATAAAAAGGGAAAAGAAGAAAAACAACAATATACAATACATGTATTTAAGTATACATAACAAAACATAACAAATTGAACCCCTTGTAGTCCGGCAAAGCGTCGAAGACACCGCATGAGAGCTGAAAATGTAGCATAAAGAAAATGAACAAAGCTAAATAAAAACTTACCCGATTATGAAAATTGAACACTGGCCCCTCCACAATTAGGGTATCGCAAGGCGTACATGCGACGGTGACCCGTCAGAACGCGGAAAGTCCCTGAGAGAGGTTGTAGACCCTAAAAGAATAAAAGTTAATTAAAACAAACCCGAAAATTAATAAAGTCCCTTACCGGATCACCCAGTGATCGCAATTGAACGGCTGGCTCTCTCCTGAGAGATCCTTGCACGCTGAATCCATTTCCGAAATCCGTAAATCGATAAAAATTTCTCAAACTGAGATATCACCCTTGAAAGGTTGAAAAATTAATTAAGAAAATAAAGAAAATTAATTAATAACTTACGTGAGTCACTCCCACAAAGCAAAATAGAATCGCGCGATGAATAAGCATTATTCATCGGTGACAAGGACGTCATTTTTCTTGACGTAGTTACCAAAAATAGCGGGTCAGTCATCAACACACAAACCCAATTTCTATAATAACACAAAATTACCCGAAAAATTTTGGAGGCACACAAGCACGCCCGACCAATCGGCATCGAGAAAATCACCCAATTCACTGTTGGCAGAGTTGGATTGGACAGAGAAAAACAACAGGGTGTCTCATTAGTGGTATATAATGAGAGTCATTTCACAGTTGGAGCGACCATTTTTGAGAACACAAAAATTTAAACACGAAATTTGGACCGATTTCCGACCATTAGAGAAGCGATCATTCTTATCATACAAACAATCAATTTTGACGACGACAGATTATCGACGAGAGCGATAACTTGCATCAATTCTGAATCAATTTTAAGAGAATTTGAGCGACCAATTCCAAGAGACAGACCTCCGGAGACCATACATTGTAATTAAGTTTTGTTTTACGTATTTTATTTTGCAGTTTGTTATTTTTTATCAGTTTGAATATAAATTTTATTATGACATTTGCTTTATTACTTATTGATATTTAACTTTTTAATTTTTCGTTGCTGTTGGAAGTTTAGGGAGAGTAGATTAAGTAGTCGTCGTCCCCGCCGTTTTCCGCAACAAATGCCCCGAATTAAACTTGAGCTAATCGATCAGATCAAAATTGGGGAATGCGATAGAATTCCCATAATTATTGACATACGGTCAATCTCGTTGAGTGATATGCAACAGACAATCACGTTATGTCCCGATGAACCGATAGGGAGCTTGAGTAATGAAAGATCGAAAACGCGGAGTAATAGCAAATGCGAAGTGTAGAATCAAAGTCCATTACCGTTGAATTCTTCGAGAAGTGACAATGTTCTAACTAATATATTTTTTTTATTATTTTTTGTTGTATTTATTGACACTTTTCGCTAATAGTTTCAAAGTAGTAAATGATAGGGCAGAGTTACAGTGGGACTAAGACGGTCCACTTATACGCATCACCTTAAGGGACTATCAATTTGTTGCCGGTAACCAATAACTCGACGTTAATAGATAATATATATTAAGATATAAATGTTGGCTACATGATGGTAATTAATCATGATAATTTATTTTAGACCTACCCGCAGCGCATCAAAGTACAGGAACACAACAATGCCGCAAGTTAAACAATACTCAAACACAACAGTCCCATAAGTCATGAATACCAATATAACAACTACATTACAGACAAGCATGAGCGACGCACTCACTAGAGGATATATAAATATATATGTTTTAAAACATCCCCGAGCAACACTAAGCTAGGTGGGGAGCCCATAGCCTATCCCGTCTTGATCCGAACCCTAAGGCTCCTTGAACTTGGCACTGCTAGGCAGATGTCAGGCAAGAAAGGAGGCGACCGACCCTGTACGTAAGAATACTTAAAACAGAAATAGAACCAGAATGGGTTTTGGTTGACCCTTAACAATCACTGGGGGCTCTTGAGTCATCAGAAATGTTTCTACTCGAAGGAGTCGTGACATTTGGAACTATTATACATCATGGATACATGGGAAAAGTCTGGGAAGATATACTATGCATACGAAAAGACATTTATCAGAAGATGAGATATGGCCAGATTGTTCAAACATTGTAGAAGTCGTGAAAATACCCGAAACGTTGGAGTGTTAACGACCACATCGAGACACTTTTAATCAAATTATGCGAAACCGGGAAGCGAAATATTGACCAAATTTTTCGAAATATTACGATTTCAAAGAACGACTGTACAAGTCAAAGGAAGGCGAACAAGCAATTCGGAACTGTATAATGATTTTAAAAACAATACAACATGATTCTATGTGATCAGACATTTACCATATGATAATTCCGAGATAATATCTAATGGAGTAAGTACAGTGTGTTGCGGTCGAAAATTGAACGTCTTAGAAATAAATGTCAAGGCAGTATACATATGCATATTAAGAAATATCCAAAATAAAACGCATGCTGTCTATACATATATTAAAAACTATCACAGGAGTTCCTTTATCAGTTACCAGAGTCGTCCCGTGTGTTCTCAGAACCTGGAGAAGCATAAGAGACAATCTCTCGATCCTAAACACTACACAGATAAGCTAAAACGCGCGGTGTCAAATTAAAAATTACCCAGTGGCCGAAATTGTGCAACAGACCCTCTCGGTGTAGGTCTCAGTGAGGGCTATCGATGACGGAAAACCGCTTCCTCGTTTGATCATTGGATTGGAAGTTGGGACCCCATAAACGAAAGGCAAGAAATTAAATTAATTATAAAGGTTAAATTAAAAACTTACGTGAGTCAACCATTAATCCAAAAATAACAATCATGCGATTAATCAGCATGAATCACTATGACTCAGAGGCATGACTATCACAATCGCACACCGGTCATACAATGTGCAAATCTAAAACAGGGTGTATCGATTAGAATAACCAGTAAGTAAGCAACCTACACCAGCCAACAGAAATCAAAAATTTTAGAATCTTGTGCTGTCAAACAGTGATTGGTTCAACGGTGAGGCATGACGTGAAACCCAAGTATAAATAACGCAGTCATTTTGAGTAAAAATGCACCATTTTAACTAACATTTGAAGAATAATCAGAAACAATTTTGCAGTGAAACAGAACTTTTGAACGTTGAAACGAAAAGTAAAAGAACTTAGATTATCAGAACGATTGAAAACTTTGAACGAGAAGCGGACGATTAATTGACGAACCAATTCCTCCGGAACCGAGTTTAAGTAAAATGTAAATTTTGAAATTATCATATTGTATTTTACATATTGTAATAACGTTTTCAATAAATTTATAAATCTATAAATTGGTTTTTATAAATATAGAATTAATAAACAGATTCTAACCTTTTCAGTTTTAGTGAATAAGTAAGCCACGTCGCCGTCTTCATAAGAAATGTTCTAAGATAACCTTAAGCCGAGTAAATCAGACAAGAGAGGCCCCGAAGTCATACGTGATATGAGAATTTGCACTGACGACGAGAACCAGAGTCCCAATAGAGAGTATGAGACTAGAACCCCGATTATCACGGGCGTGGAGTCAGTCCAGTTGAGTTATGAACCCAATGCAATCGCGTTGTGTATAGATGAGTCCTTGATTAATAAGACATCCATCAGTGTGGAACAATAAGGAGTTGACGATTTAATCCAATCGATGAACGCGAGAGAACTGCATAAATATTTGTTCAATGAACCGATAAAATGCTAACTTGTTTAATATAAGTATGAATGAATAAATTGATAATGGTTTTATTTTTAGAAACATGAATGCTAATAACATGATGACTAAATTGGTATAAAAGGATCAGTAGGGAATAAATTAATAAATCGATATGAAATGAATCAATCGACATGAACCAAAATTTATGTATAACAAATCGAAGGAACATACAGGAATAGAAATAAACTTTACATAAATAAATGTTATATAAATATATTATGAATCAATGTAATAAATATGAATTAATAAATAATTACAGATCGAGGATACAACACAACAGTGCCACAAGTTACACATTTTACATAACAGTGCAACAAGTTTCAAGAATCTACATAACATTTTAACGAGCGCGAGAGACGCATTCACAGAGAATATAAATATCAGACCCAACAACGATTAAATAAGCGATGTACACAGCAAGAAATCAGCCCCGAGCGGCGCTGAGCTAGGCGGGGGCGGGACAGCNAGCCCGCCTTGTCTTGAACTGAACTCGCAGGCCCTCTGAGCTTGGCACTGCTAGTCAGATGTCAAGCAAGGAGAGGCGTCCGACCCGTTTACAGATAAATATATCAGAGAGCGTGAATAAATTCATGAAATAATATTGGGTTGTGGTTGACCCTTAATAACCACTGGGGGCTCAAGTGAATTCAAGAGTGTTATAACTCAAGAGGGTCGTGACAAATGTGAACACTTGGATTTACGAAGAGTCAAAAGGTCCCGAGATTAGTTGCTATAGGTTGTGAGCACGGAGATATCGCAAGTTATGTGACTTACAATAAATATGAAGTTGTTAAAAAAATAGAATCCCTGTACGAAAGATATTTTCATGAAGGACAAATGAGAAAAGGCTCGATAACAAGCTCTAAATATTTTATTTAGATGTGCATAAGAACCATTGAAGTGCTTGGTGGTCAATTAAAATACGATGAATCAGATACTATAACGATAATGGAATTAATACGACAATTATATGTGAGGTTGGCACCAGGTCCATACAAAGTGAGAGGGATTAAACGGATAATAAAGAACTTCACCAGTTACGATCAGCATGAAAGGAGTAAACAAGAAATCAGAAAAGTGGAAGAATGGAAGTACCGATTCATTGTAACAGGAGACTTTCCCACATTAGAACAGCTGTACGGGAGAGTAGAAAAAGGAGTACCATAAATGATAACCCTCCTATGGGGAAGTTGGACAATAACACGAACGGGTGAAATAGCACATAAGCTATATTGGAGTAATGGAACGATACGTTCAGAAGTACAACGAGGAAAACCTGGGCCAGAGCAACGGCAAATAACGAATTGGGACAAACTCTACAATAGTTTCTTAGCAGCCATCCAAAAGCGAGTAGAATACAATGGATTGTCCATGATGAATTACCGTCCCTACAAAGAGTGTATATCTGAAAACGACTTAGAAGTGCTCGTACACATAATACGAGAATTGGTAATCTCAAAGGACCAATGACCCAAATTACAATTGCCCAGCTGGCCAGATAAAATAAATCGAATTAAGAATCTTGGATATTTGGTGTCACCAGATGCAGATGCATTAATAGCAGATCTAACCCAAAATATGACTAAACATTTACCGCCAGGAGCAACCATACTCACAATATGGTTACCAAATGAAAGACAGTACTCATTAAACAATTGTTGAAAATAAAAAAATAATCACTAACAGAATAACTAATATCTTGAGAAATCGTACTACCCTGATGTTTAACAAAAAACTTTGAAATTCTTTAGAACAAATATATTAAATTTTTAGTAGAATTCTTTGAAAAAATGTACATCGATTGAAAAGATTTATTTATTCGATCGAAAACTTTAATTGTATTTTCTTAAGCAAAATAATACAAAAAACATTTTAAAATTAATTAAAAGCACGGGAACATTTTTAAATTCATTTTGGAAAATATTTAAAATATTTTAAGTATTCTTCACTTACAATTGAAAACTAAAAAATACAAAGATTATACAGTACAGTTATTAACAAAATATGTAGCGAAATCAAGTTATCATTTTTTATCATTAAATTTAATATTAAAAAATCATCTTTAACATTTTTATTGAATTATAAAAATTTTTTTCAAATATTTCTCATAATAAAGGAAAAATAATTAATCAAAAAAAATTAATAAAGCAAAAATTCATTTTTAGTTAATAGAAATTTTCTAATTCTATTTATAGAAAATTGAGTTTTGTTTTAAATAACTCAAAATTCAAATTGATTTTTCATTGATACAATTTCAGGTATGTTATTGAAATGTTGCGAGAATTCTCAACAAATAAAGATAAAAAAATCGATTTACAAATAATTTTCATAAACATAATTAATATTCTTAATTTAACAAAAAATTTTCAATTGAAAAATGTCATTTTCTTAAAAAAATCAATTTTCGCACATAATCGATCACAAAAACGATCTTTTTGGTCGTGATTTAATTGAATTTATGTCTATTTTATAATTAAAAATTAAAATTGTTTTTTATTTCTCGATATTTTAGACCAGTTTATTTAAACGTTGTAATGAACAACTTTAATGTAAGAATTATTGATTATTTTGAGTGAGAATTGAGAATTTAATGATCGATTTTGTTGTGCTTCATCGACGCATCCGACAGAAAAATTATTCGAATTATTGTGATAATCAAACAGCGAATATTTATTCGAAATTAACGTATTCGCAAAACGGCTACCATGACTATTACGACTCGTATAACGCCAGTCAGAGCCCGTGCGCTTCGTCCACCAGTTCTTCCAAGGTGATATTTGATTCTGTCACGGGTTATCCGTTGAAATTGAGACTTTTGATGCATTTAACCTTTAAATATAGAGTAATTAAGCGGGCGACCGTTTCGGGGGGTTACAGTTCCGTTCGTATATTGACAATTGTCAGAAAATTTTACAATTAAATAAACTCATTTAGGTTCTTACTATGATTTTTATTCATTTGCTCTGTTTGTTTTTTGGTGAAAATCTTTTAGTCATCGTTTTTTCGCACTTCATTATCGGATTGAGCTGAAATTATGAAAATTTCTCCATGGCCGATTCCGAAAAACCAAATTAATTAATCAAAAACGAGAGATAAATAGTTTTTTAATAAATACCACATTACATTTTGATTCGCTAAATTTATTTATCTGTTTGGTATAAATCTTTTAGTAATAATTCCATTCAATTTTAATTATAGGATAGAGCTGAAATTTTACGAACTTATTTACTATTACATTTATAATAAATAATTAATAATAAAAAATAATTAATTACTAATAAAAATTTTTTTTATAAAAACCACCACGTTTTTCAAGCATTACCAATGCACTAGAAAGAGGAAAATAATTTTTTTTCTAGACATGTGCGAAATTTTATACCTAACCAAAAACTTGGGGCGGATTTCTGAATTACTGCTATTAGTAACTGATATTTCCTCTTTACTGCTTTGTAGTAACAATCGATCATTTCTATGCCCCACGTTTTTGGTTAGGTATAAAATTTCTCACATGTCTAGAAAAAAAATTATTTTCCTCTTTTTAGTGCATT
>MQRK01226259.1:28122-41742 GCA_001938485.1 Girardia tigrina
GCTTTGATAATTCAGTCAAAAAATGTGGGAAGTGGGTGAAATAGATACAGAACCGCAAATATATGACAAATTATAAAAGCTTGTACACCAAAAATTTTTTTGGTATGATATTATTCCAAACTTTATTTTACCACGCCTCCCTTAAAAATATTTTATCATATGACGCCTCCCTTCCATTTTATAAAATAATAGAAACGCATGAATTTTTGCAAAAACATCTATTAATACAAACTATGACAAACAAAAAAAGAGAATAACAATATTTGATTATTGTCTTTTAATGAGATGGATGTACTTGTCTATTCATGCAAAGTTTATCAAATCTCGGTGTTTTGGACGAGATAGTTACTTGTAGCCCTTTTACTACAACTAAACGAACTAGATATTTGGATTTCATTGTACCTAATGCAGAAAATCCTGTTTCACATAAATATGATGTTGCGAATGGCAGCAGTATTTTTAAGGCTTTGTTCGGCAAAGTATTATATTCTGTATTAAGACTCAGCCAAAATTGAACGAGAGATACATTCTCAAAATTTTGTTTTAATGAAGTATCACAAGGTAATTCAATCAAGTTTTCTTTCTCAATACTTCTTAATCCAAATTCATAATCTTCTTCGTCTATAAATGGATTCTGTATCCAAGCAAATTTTCTAGAATCAAGATCATTGAAATAATTCGAAAATTGAATTAACAATCCATTCAAGTGTTCACTAATTAGATTTTTGTTTGCTTCTATATTAACCCAGACGCATAAATTTAAAAGTGGAAACATGTCAATCTTATTTTTTTTGCATTTTTAATTTTCATAGCTCCAATTTTTTTATTTCACTTTATCTTTTTGAATCAGTAAATGCATTTGCGGTCCTTGTATTGATTTATTCAAAACACTCAAATTTCCAAAAAGGTCAACTAAATATGTAAGTTTAACAATAAAATTATCATTCCTAAACATATTTACGTTCTCATTATGATTTTCATCAAAAAACATTGCAATTTCTTCTTTCAGTTCAAGAATCCTCTGAATCAATTTTTCATGAGATAGCCAGCGCACTCTACAATAGTACAGAAGTGAGGTGTAATTAGCTCCCATATCTTCACACAGCTTAGCGAACAAACTAACTTTTAGTGGGCTGTTTTTAATGTAGTTTATAACTATCGTTACTTTTGTAAAAACGCTGTTAAGTTCCTTGCTTTAATTTTTTGATACGAGGGCTATTCTGTGGAGTGTGCAGTGCATCCAAAGAACGTCAGATGTTTTCGATCTTGTTCATCGTCAAATATCGCGTCAAAGGATGCTTCAAGTCGTATCGTAGCGCGAGAATCTCTCCACCTGATCGTTTAAGTCTAACAGTTGCGTGCACTTGTTTGTTTTGCTTGAGAAGATCTCTTTTAACTCGAAAACGGGCGTCTATAGCTTCTCCGCTCCATGACTCTTGTAGATACCATCGATTATCGCCACTATTTTCTGTCGCTCGCTCATGAATGACAGCGTTTTATCGGTGAATCCCTTTGTGCATTCGATATTCAATATTTTACTTCTCAGACTCATTTGTTTTCCGTTGATAGTAATTTGCCAAACTTATTTCAAAAATGTTATTAAAAAACATAAAATTTTGAAATCTTTATTAAATTAAACACAAATCGATCGAATATTTTTTGCCAACAATTTTTCGCACAGCAAACAAAAGGCCACAAAAACGCATATTCAGAATACTTGAGAAATAGAATATAAATATTTTACAAATTCATTAACAATCGTTATAAACTTAGACAATATCTATTGACAAAATAGAAAATATATAAAAGAAACTAACAAAAACTAAGATGACAAGAAATTATAAAAACATGTAAAAAAAACAAAAAAATCTTAGAGTATCAGTTCTCGATATCAAGAAGTTGCGGGATATTTTCTTCATTAATGTATCACAGAAGTGATCGGTCTTTGGAAGTCAAACATAATTTTCATAACTATTCTTAACGTAAATAAATTGAAATAAAATTGGCAAATTATTAAAATCATAATTCGAAAGCCAATTGAAAATGTTTATTAATTTCGACGGTTTAACCGTCATCGTCAGAACAAATGATTTTTCAAACGAAATTTACTTATATAGTGCAGTTAATGATTATGCAATCAATACGTAATCAGTACATCATTTAAAATTCTCAACAAAGTTGTAGAGAATGCAGTTTGAACGTTAATTTTAGGATCCAAAGATCTAATATATAACGCTTCACGTGTCACTCTCTCCCAATAATTTTTAAATTGAGTGCACAGAATTTTAAAGTGTTGTGAAGTTATATCTCTTTTACAATATCTTCTATGTCCTGCAATATAACTTCCACCTTCATTGCGACTGTGTTCCTGGATTCTTTTACAGAGATGACGTGAAGTCTCTCCAATGTATGTGGCGTTACACCCATTACATGTATATTGGTAAATGCGATCCGAACACAATCCCAATGGCGTTAATTTTATAAGCGTTATAAGTTTATGCAATAAGTTTAAAAGTAATATCCCGTACCCAGAAAATTGAAAGCATGTTCGGCAATAAATCTCCAACGCCATTGGGATTATAACATTGATACAGTTTCAAGTTTCTCAAATAATTAGATTGCAAGATGTAGCATCACGTTAATAACTATTTAATCTTTTTAACTTATTAACTATTTAACTTATGTGGATGAGAGTGTTATTATGCAGATGAGGCTTTCATATTGTCTTCCTCGTAGCTAAGTTAAGATTAGCGCATTACTTTCTTGCTTTTGTCAGCACCAGGGCTCGAAGAGATGCTACACTTTCAGTTTCTTTGAACTCTGAGAATTTTTATTTATACTTACTGTTATTAAGTATATATAACGGCAATATTTTACTAGATTCGTCGCAAATTTCAACCTAAAGTTTTTATCCTCAGAACAATTTTGACAAAATCTATTACATATTTGATAGGTCAGAAAGTAGGGATCGAACCGTGAACACAATTTGCTAATTCTCAATAACGTCAGTATATTATATTAGTCAAGTGTTTTATGTTGATTTTCTTGAATATAATGACCAATTTCTTCAATTAAACCAACTTTTCATCTGTAATTTTCTTAAGGTCTTTTTTATCTTTCATTGACTTTTATATTGTCGCTTTAAATTTTCTTAATTTTCTTGTAAGCCGTATACCTCTATGGTGCTAGTTTACATAATTTCATCTGACATAATTTTTCTTAAAACCAAATAACGTTTCAAATTTCCACTCAAATAATTATTTTATCAGAAAATGGATCACAGATTTTGTTTTTAATTAGACGCTTGAAGAGTCTATTTTTGCCTAAATTTTTTTTTAATTTGTGCAGTTTACAATTGTCTAAAACAGTGATTCTCAAACTTATTTAGTCTACCGCCATTTTTCTAAAAAAAGCATTACTTAGTGCGCCTGGAAATTTTAATTAAAAATTTTAATAGCAATTAAAATAAAAATATATGTATTAATGTTTCTACCTTTAGTGGCAATTGACCACATCAATGCTGGTAATGCCTTAGGGTTTCAAAACAACAATTCCGTTATACTATATAAACAGTATTAGTGCGCAATAGTACAGGAAGTGAGGAAATAAGAGAGCCAAATCACCGTCTAGAACGTTTAAAAACAAATGACGCGTTATGAGTGGAACACATAAATCCATTTTTTTTAAGTCTGCTATTTTTATGATTTAAATGCCCCTTACAACTATTTATCTCCTCAAAATACACATGTGGTAACCGCAGCCCCACTAGATGGCGACAGTGCCCCATCTCCAGGGGGCGGTAATGTCCACTTATGGAATTAAAAGTTTTACCTATTTCAACAGTTCATTTCTAATTATTTAATTGATTTATTTTGAAGTAAACAACGAAAAGTAAAGCAGTAGCTTTTTAAAAATAAACTGTGATACTGATGCAGATTATACTTCAATCACACTAGAGGTTTCAATTTCTCACTCATTTTTAAGATTGTATAGACTTTGCTTTTCTGTCTATTTTTTGATAGACATATTTCGAATTCAATTGCATTTATTATTAGCATCTTATCACATCGAAATTGTTGACGATAAAAGTCTGAAAACTATAACTTATATTCATTTGAAATATGTTTAAAATTTCTTTCAAGATTAATAGTTGTTACATAAACTAGATTAAAAGTAACTGACTATTCCGACATGATATAAATAATTTTGTAATCTTTAACCAACAACTTGTAATGTAAAATGATTATTTTAAATAAAAATCTTGACAAAAAATGATTACCCTATTCTGAAGGCACACCACATTATTTTTGATCCAGTTCAACTATCTGAAAATTTTATCCGTCAAGAGCATTAATTTTTCGTGAAGTATATTAGTAAGGAATCTTAATTGTTACTCGGTTAAATTAAATTATTAAAATAATAAAAATTATTTTAATAACATAAATTCTGAATAACTACTTGTTACAAAAAATATTTAATGTACAGAAAAATATATTCTCTGTAAATTGAATTTTAAACGTGATTTTTTGAATATAGTGCACCTAGAAACATGAAGATTTCTTAATACATTCTTCCCTTGTGGAATGGTTCGAACATTGGTCGAGTAGATTTATTCTTTACACATTACAGATCACAATGACGATTTTTGTCAGTGGTTTAAAATTTACTTTCAGTCTTTGTTTTTTTCATATATTAGAAATAAGAACATTCACTTTTGAGACATTAAAGTGGCATTCTAACGCAATATACGCGAATCTGACAGACAACCATTAACTTTATCCGCGGTGTTCCTTTCTGTTGCAGCAGTAAACGCCAATTAAATAGCTATCGGTTGTCTGTTATTCCGTCTTTTAACACTGGTTTCATTTGACTTTACTTCATCAATTAGAATCACATGTGATGACGGCAAATGATTCTGTGAAAACTTTCATTGCATAGAATTAAATTTGGAATATTTTTACCGAAAATTTAAAGATTTAGAATCATAGATAATTAAATAAAGTTATTATTTCAATTTGAAATAAAATTTATACATGTCAAATTATTTGTGATAAACTGAAATAATTATTGGAAGTATATGTGTAAAAGGATTTATTAAAAATTATTTTCAAAGTCTAAAAAATTTACAAACTTTTAAAATTCCCGGTCTATAACGTACCATAGATTGCGTCGGTGTCATTCACAGCGAGTATAAATGAAATTTTAGTCACTGAATCACAAAAATCATCTAATAATTCTGACTTTTCTACTTGAACTGTATTAAATTTTGTATTCGCTTCAATGCACTTATGATTTACCATTCTATATCATTGGAATTCTAAACTTAATTCATTAGTAACCCTTATGTGCTAGTCTCATTGTATGGTTTTCTAATAATATTGCGTCTCAAGAATCTTTTTTATATGGTTTTAATCGATATACGAACCAATTTAAATTAAAAAAAGTTACATATTGTTTATTTCCGGTCTAAAGGTGTAAATCATAATAGAAAAATTCCTTTTAAAAAATTATTATGAATGTTTCTCTGCAATATGTATTGTCTTCTCCAAACATAAAATTGACTTCATTTTCACCACAGCACGTATCTAAACAAATACCACAAAGTATAAATATTAAGGTCAAAGTTGTGTGGCCAAAAATCAAAATCAGTGTCAAATTTTATGAAAAATTGTATAATATTTTTAAAAAGTATTTTCTGCATTTTATGAAAGTGCTTTGCTGTTAGTATTGATTAAAACAATTTTGTTTCAGATCTAATGAAATGGTTTACTGATTGTTGACTTAGAATGTTTATGATAATTTGTTGATTTGATTGGTTCGTTTACAATCTACTTGTAAATTACTAATGTCAATGAAAATTATTTATTTTCAAATCTTTAACGTTAAATCACTCCAGTAAACCTCTCTTTGTACCGAGTCAATTTTTCATTCACATTCTTTGCAGTTAATATTTAGTGTCAGAACCTTTGAAGGTGGTAATATTTTAAAATGAAGGAAATTAATATTTACTAGATATCATTTGTATATATTTTTCAGGTATAGAAAATAGAACTTGATAAAATGATATAAGTTGAAGATTTGAATAGATGTTTCAATTAGACTATGAGTTGTAATATAGACACGGTCATGTTTAACGTTTATCCTATTTAGATTATTATTAGTAATATTATTATTGTTATTATTTGAAAATGTGATCAGAAATAAAACTTTAACGGACATATTACAAAGCATAAAAAACTATTAGTTGTGCAGCGCGTAAGACAAAATGTTGGGGACTTAATTGTTTTAAATGTAAATCTTAACAGAAAAATGTATTATTGACATTAAATATCTTTAAGGCTATA
This sequence comes from Girardia tigrina, assembly GCA_001938485.1. Lineage (NCBI taxonomy): Eukaryota > Metazoa > Platyhelminthes > Tricladida > Dugesiidae > Girardia > Girardia tigrina. The sequence continues at coordinate 34,467 of MQRK01226259.1, forward strand.
TTACAACTAGGTATTTGCAAACGTTTAAGAACTTTAAATAATCATGATCCAGCTGTCTTTAAACTGTCATTTTCTGATACTGCTTGACAGTCGATCACAAAGGGACTTACTGGAGGAAATTAATACGACGAGTTTCTTTGTAGTCAATGATTTACATCGGATATCATTGTAAAATGACAATTTTCTTCATTTACGCTATATTTGTACTATGGTCTTAACAATTTGATGCTATTATTATTCCCGAAGACTAATTTTTTATTTTTTCGTTGATGATTCTTTGCTAACTTTAATATAAAATTCTACGCGAAATAAACAACCAGACTTTCAATTTATAAAATAAAATTTTTTGTGTGAAATAATAATTTTGAAAAAGTTTCATTTAATTATTTTATCAATGATAAAATAACTGTCAGATTAATGTTTATTTATGTAAAAAACTTGTCAATGAAATTAGTTATTTTTTCATAATTCAGTGTAAAGCCTTCTTGAAAGAATGTCGAAAGGAATTAGCAGCAGTTCAGAAAATTCTCACAAATAATCAAAACAAACAGTACCTCCATTTTAACATTATCACAGTCGGTGACCGTATCAAATCGGTCGTTCAAGACATGAAACCCAATAAGAAATCACATTATTTTACGTAAGCTTTTCAAATTTTTTTTCTTATTTGTTTGGTTAAAGGTAAATAAAACGATAAATATTTATGGCAGAAAATCTAAACTTCTTTTCTTAAGAATCTATCTGATTTTATTCCTTAATAATTATTTTTATTTTTAAAATCACAATTCCAAACCAAAGATTAATTTTTGCCTGGATATATTTTTATATTAAAAATGGATTTAAGGGTAAATAGAAATGGTTTCTTTTAGACTTATTTGCATTATGATTCTCAATTTTTGGTTTTAATACATTTCACATTTTGAAATTTCTGATGCAATCGAAGTGGATTCTTTTCATTTAGATCGGGGATCAAATTTAATTTTCCAATCCTTTAATTGTATGCTTCATAAATTAATAATTGTTTCAATTAAAATTTAAATAATTGGCTTTTAGATTCAAATCTTTCTTTCTTCATTTTGACCTTAGCCGTTTCTCCGTGGGTGCACCCAATTATGCACAAGCTTTCGCCACATCTCTCTATTTGTAGCCTCTTTTCTCAGACATTCCATACTCCATTCCTTTAAATCGTATATCCATCGCCTCTTTGGTCTTTCTCCTTCCACTCTTCCCTTAATCATAACCTTTGCTAGTGCTCGTTTTCTTATTTGATGTCCGAAATTTCAACTTCCTTCTCTTGATGGTCTCTTCTATTATTTCGGGTTTTACCTAGCATTTCTGTTACTCTCCGTCAGACAAAGTCGTTTGTCTTCTTTTCTTTCCCCGTGATCTTCAGCATTCTCCTGAAGCACTTCATTTCAAACGCTTGAAGACTATCCATGCTCTTCTGATCTATTGTCCAACTCCCGCATCCATAGAGGAGTGTTGCCCAGACAATATTGTTGCATCAGACAATTCTGCTCTTGAGATGGATTTAGTTTAAAAACTGTGCTAAGCTTAATCATTGCTCTTGTTGCAATCCGGCTTCTGATTTCTTCTTCGCTTCCCCCATTCTATGTGAAAGTAGAGCTTAAATATTTGAAACTCTTAACTTGTTCGAACTTCTCCCCTTCAATGTCGATCTCCAGTTTACCCTCATTGTTATGGTTTCCTGAAACCATTATTTTGCTTTTTTGTCTGTTGATTTCCATTCCAAATTTGTTTGACGCTTTGTGTAATCTATTCGTAAGCTTCTACCTCGTCTTTATCGAATTTGTCTATGTCGTCAGCAATTCAAATACTTTTATGAAATGTATTGAATCTCAAAGATTAATAAACTTAATTCAGATAAATTCATAAAGTGTAGTCAATTTTAAATTATCAGTCTCGTTACAGCATGAAAAGATGAGCCATATGCCTGTAAACAGTAAATAGTTACAATTCCTGTTAAATAATGAAGTTTTTGCACATTTTTTATGTTTAATAGAAACTCATTGATCCAAATAAAATTAGCTTCGTTAGTAATTGATTTTGATGGTTTAACCGTTATCGTCGAATTAATTGGTTTTAAGACAGAACGTTCATCATCAGTACATCATTTAAAGCTCCCAATACAGTTTTAGAGTTTGTTTACAAACTAATCCTTAAAAGCGACTATAGACTTATGTCTATATGATTCGATATAAAAGTGAATTAAAATGAAGCCAAAAAATTGTCAGGGATTTCTCAGCCGATTTAGACTAATTTTGGTGTTCTGACTCCGAATATCACATTGATTTTACTCTATCATGTCAACTTTTTGAGATACAGCCATAAGGCTACCTAGCCTATATATAATTATATATATAAAATATATCTTCCACAACGGGAATCAGTTCGCTTCAATCCGTCTTGCTCACTCCACAACTATCAAAGAGAAATATGAAGCAGTGAAATACGTGCTCGACAAAATCCAATATGAGCAGTACAAATGGAGGATCTGCGTCGACTTAAAGATAGTGAACTTTCTACTTGGTCCGTAGTCCAGGTTCACGAAGTACCCATGCTTTATATGTATGTGGGACAGTCGAGGCAGAGCCCAGTACTATGTAAAGAAAGAGTTGGCAGCACGAAAGCAGTTCGTACCTGGGGTCAGAAACTTCATTAATGAACCTCTTGTTGATCGGGAGAAGATATTGATCCCACTGCTATACATGAAGCTTGATCAATGAAACAGTTTACGCGCGCTCTGGATAAGGATGTGAGGTGCTTCAACTACCTGTGTCGAGCCTTTCCTCGATTGACCATTGAGAAGCTGAAGGCCGCCATTTTCAATACTCCACATATACGACAGCTCATAAAGGACACAAAGTTCCAAAACTCAATGAACACGCTAGAGTGCGCCGCGTGGAAATCGTTTGTACAAGTGATGAACAGCTTCCTGGAGAACACGAAGGCATCAAACCGCGTCACACTCATCAACAGCATGATAGAGGACTTCTAAAAACTCGGTTGTTTGATGAGTATAATGATGCACTTCCCTTTCTCACACACGGAGAACTTTCCTGGAAATCTTAGAGCGATGAGCGACAAGCAGGGAGAAAGGCGCCAAATGGAGGAGAGGTACCAGGAGAGGTGGGACGCAGTCATGATGGTGGACTACAGCTGATCGCTGAAGAGAGACAAGCCAGCAGCTGCTCAAACACGAGAATCGAAGAAACGTCGATTTATGCCGTGAATTCTGAACTTTTGTGCCACGTTACGCTCATTCTTAGACTAATATTATGTATAATAATGCTTATCAAATTTGACGGACTAAGTAAAGACTGATTGAATTTGGATACATGGACTTCATTTCTTGAGGAAAACGGAAAAAATCAGAGGTTTCTCAGCTGATGATCCGCGAAAATTTTTTTAAGAAAAATCGATTTTTTTAAAATTTCTGTAACAAAAAAACCTGACCTGATTGAAGAAAACGAAGATCGGACTCAAAGCATCAAAATTAGTCTAATTCAGTTGGAAAATCCTGGACAATTTTCAAAAAATATTTTTTGCTACCCAGTGTAATAAGACAATTTTCATTATGGTATTATAAAATCCAACATTTGAAAAATAATTTTAGTTTATGAATAAGTTATTACACAATAAATGTTATACATTTCCAGGATACCGCGATTTAAGTTGAGAATGGTCCCGAAATCCCGGGATTTGGAACCCTAATGAATAGCTGTTGGTTATATAAACTAATTTTATTTTTGCGCGCTACACAAATGATTGTGTATTGGAAAGTTCATCGTATAAAATAAAAACTGTAAATAAAAACAGAAAAATCAAATATTAAATTCTTGGTGGCTATCTATGAGTAAATCAAGCAAAAAAACTATGTGAAGTGTGTAAAATTCAATTTTCCAATGCATCTACAATCTATTTGCAGATGAAATTTGAAATTGACACATCGTTGTTAACCAAATGAAATGAATAAATTCGTTTCACTTGTCATTTATTTTCCACATTTCCTTCGGACATTTATTGAAAGAATGTTTTATGGCCATATCCAACAATTGTATTGCTTAAGAATGGCCAGAATATTACACAATAGGGATAGTAATGTAATAGTATGCAAAAAATCATTATTAATTGTAGGATATTTTCTCCAAATTTGTTGAATAGTTCTAAAATTTTGTACATCACATTTATAAATATATCTTAAATTTTGTCTAAACACTTTTATAAATATATCTTAAATTTTGTCTAAACACTTTTCCATGAAACATGTGTTTTACTAGTTATTGCTTATCCAAGAATTAAGTTTAAAAGATCATCATATCTTTATAGTTTCCTTGATTCTTCTTATTATTACTATTTTTACAATTTTAATCTTTAAAAGTATTTAAATTTATGAAAAAAGGACTTCAAATTATTTATTACTTAATTAAAGTGTTTATGGCATTAATTATCAAATTTCCCAGAACAGATAAATGAATAGAATTTATACTTCACACTTTCTTATTTGTAGTTATTACATTGACGCCAAATAATCATCAAAATTTTACAGTTCGTTAGAAATTGTAGATATTTATGTTTGACATGTTTATAATTTTAGTTCCGAATTATTGTTTTGTACCAAGTTCTATGTAATAGCTAAACTGAACATGCTTGCTTGTAATAAAATAAAAGAACATAAATAATGATTAAAATCTGTGACTTCATTCTTTCATTAACAAACATTGAATTTTATACTAAATGCCTGATAAACATTATAATTCGTATACATTAAAGTACAAAATAGCCATTTTAAAATATTTAAAAACATTGTAACAAAAATCCGGTCGTAAAAACCGCAAATCAAAACTAAACTAAACGATTTCAAGTAGTAATTTAAAAAAAAAGAATATAAATTATTAAACTTGGTGATGAATAATAATAATTTTCTTCTTCAATTTCATTAATAATTTACATTTTTCTACAGGTATTTATGGCAATTCGTGAAAATATTTTGTCCAAATCATTCTGCAAGTAAATTATTCGATTTGTATAAGTCAGCAATATCGAAGGAAGATTATTAAACAAGTTCGTTGAAAATAAATATTTTATTTATTTTTAGTCAATTCCGTTTGTGGTTGATTGACTTATTTATATTTTTTTCAACTTGTGATAATAATTATTTCTTTTAGGATTTATTGAAATAAAATTAAATAACTGTGGGCTGCTATGTGCGAAAAAATATATTTGCATTTATTTTCGCTATTTAATTGTGTTAATAAAGAATCAATTAGCAGCATGTGTTAATATTATTGTGAAGCCAAACCAAATTCAGTTTTGTGATGACACTGTCCTATTCCGTATTTTGATATGATCAATATTTGCTTTTGATAAATGGAGTTATTAAATAAATTCAAATATTTTTAGTGAAAATAAATATTTTGTTGAGTATTCGTATAATTTGACAATTTTTATTTTAAATAACTGTTATTTCAATGGTCTCTAGTGATTGGAAATAGTTCATAATCGTTTTTTATATTACAGTATATATACATATATATATTTAATTAAATGAACTGTTTGTCTTTCATATGGAATAATTCAAGTGTCTTTATCTGTCTGTCTGTTAATTAATGTACAAAGTAAAATTTTGTTCTTGAAAGTATTTTTTAATCAAAAAGAAAATCATTTATTTTGTAAAATATGTAACAATATCAACTTGATCATTATACCAAAATGAAGTCTGTAAGATTATTGAATTGCTATATTCATTTGTTTCTATTTTTTCCACAGTCTTCAATTTCGAAAATCTTAATTTTATTATTTGTGGCATTTTATTAAAAATTGTAATTACTGTGTTTTGTAATTTGAAAATGATTCATCAGAACGTCCTTCTTCAAGTAGCATAGTTTCTGAAATTTAAATAATGTATAATTTTTGTAAAAGATTATTATTAAATAATTAAAGGAAAAAATTTTTCATTAATTTTATAATTTATCTTCAGCATTACATTGTTAGATTCTCCTAGCTAACGACACATGAACCTATGATTAAGATTAAAAATATTTGTGGGCATTTTGAAAATAGAGATAATTTCATAAACTAGTAAATTACAGATGCACAGTGTATAACGTTTTAATTTTGTTAATTTAAATTTTGTCAACGAAGAAAAACGATCAGCGCACTTTTGATTTATTGATGATATAGATTACATAATACGTAGGTAGGTCAGAAAGTTTTCGTGCGGATGTAGAAAAATTGAAAATACAAAGGAAAAATTTATTTTTCTCAATAATCTTGTGCATCAAACACAATCCACACATTATTGGTATGTTATTGTTGCTAAGTTTTCTTCCTCTCAAGTTAGACTTCCCTTTGGAGAATAGGTAATAGTTACATGCAGTGTTCCTGCCGAAGTATTGTTAATAAAGCATAGCAAACCATGCTTAAATAGGTGATTCATCTAATCATATTAAAGTTTTTTTAAATACAGTAGGTATTGCCTGTATGTAATTCGTCTATATGTAATTATTGCATATATGCAACTTTTCCTGAAGCACCAACCAAATTCCTATTAAAATGCATACACTGCGTCTTTCGTATATGTAATTCGCCTATATGCAATTATTGCATATATGCAAGCCAATTTTCAGTACGGAAGCGTAAAAACTTGCATATACACATGCATCGTTCGCCAACATGTAGCTCTTTTGTGATTTGTCATTTTAGAGAATGTCAGGGGAGTTTTAGTTTGAATAAAAAGCATAATTAGGACTTTAAAATTTTGCTGGAGAATTTTGATGCGTGTTTTTCATTTCATTTCACTTCATTTGCAAAAAGATCATTTTGCACCATTGACAAAGTCGGTGAAGAAATTTTGTCATCACCTTAAATAGCAAGAGCAGCATCTAATGTGACTCTTTTGTAGCGTTACTATGAAGCTCAATTTTTTCAAAATGATTGACCTCCTGGATCAATTACACGTTGACCTTCTTGGAAGAAGGAACTGCAGACAGATCTTGTTGACATCATTTTTTTGAAAAATCCACATGAACTGCAACCTGTGCTGATTTCATCATATATTACACTTGGACTTAGCGTTATTACTACGTTATTATTAAGTCCTAGAGGATCACCGTTTAGTCATTTATGTAAAAATCGACATATACAGGGTTATCATAAAGTAACTAGAGTTTTAAAACCACTTTAATATTTCGTAGAAATAGTGGAAAACACAAAACAAATTGAAAAATGTATTCAGTTATATTTCGGATTTATG
>MQRK01226259.1:43109-55201 GCA_001938485.1 Girardia tigrina
CATAAATCCGAAATATAACTGAATACATTTTTCAATTTGTTTTGTGTTTTCCACTATTTCTACGAAATATTAAAGTGGTTTTAAAACTCTAGTTACTTTATGATAACCCTGTATGTATAGCGCAATAAAATCAAATAACAAAGAAACTAAGTACAGTAATTGATTTTCGGTCCAGATTTGCCTATATGCAAGTTTTTTTGCGGCAGCAAGCGACTTGCATATAGACAATATCTTTTAAATATCAATAAAATATTTCTTTAATAAAAAAGCATGTTTTGAGACGTGTGATGTAATAGTTTTTCAACTATATAAATAGTAATTAATCAGTTAATTTCCTTTGAATTAATGATGCCGCAATGGTGAAACGCGTCTGCTTTGTAAATAAATTTAATAATCAAAAAGGCCTTTGTTTTCATTATTATTAAAAATGCCATTATTAATTCTAGACTATATATATGAATATTTAAATACTTTTAATTAATAATAGTGATTTTTTATAATAATGATGATAATGATCACTACGAATATAAAAATATGAAAAAAGTATACGTAGAGATTCTCAAAGTATAATTCTTACGGATGCTAAAAGATTAATAATGCTTTTGGATAACCATTAAATTTTTATTATCATTTTTTCACGAAAGTGGCGACTTTAAAATTTCCACAGCAATTTTCACACCTTTGGTCTGTATATTCTCCTTTTAGATGGATGTACTTTTCCAAGAGATGCTATAACCTATCCAAATCATTTGACTTAGGCTTACCTTCTCTATATAAAATGGATGTGTACAAAAGTGATGGCATCTTTTTAGTTAAAAAAAATTCTGTCTTCTGATCGCAAATTTTAGTTTATTGAAAAAAGCCCCTTTGTTCGAGATCCAGTGTGTAAGGGGGTTATCAACTAGTTCAAAACATAATTCTTTAATTTTTGTCATTGAAACTGTCTAGATGTCATTAAAAAATTATATTCTTCAACAAATTTCACCAATTTTATTTGATTACTTTCTCTAAGTTATCAAGTAATGGTACATAGTATGCTCCTGTAATAGTTTTTTCCTTTTTCTTGATAATCGATGAAAAAAATACTTTTATTTATTATAAGTCGTAAAATTTATTTATTTATTCTCAAAGCTTTTACATATGTTTAATGTTTAAGATATTATTAACCAGGAAAAAATATTAAAAATAGTTATTTTCTGGGTGAATTAAAGGACTAATCGTTATGTATTGAATAAAACATTTAATACCTATTTAACAATACAAGTAACCATCTAGATAAGTATTATATATCATTTTAAGAGTAATATTTTTTTAAAATAAAAGTCGAATCTTTAATTATGTAATTTATAAATATATTAACAATATAATTAGAGTAAAATAATTATTGAATGAGACTTATGTATATTATGTGATTTATGCTTTCAATAACCGACCTGATGAAGTACTTGATGCTGCCAAATGATGTGGTTCATAATGTAGTTCAAAACTTGGATATCCAAGATCAACAATATCTATATCCGTTGTATAAGGCTTTTCCTGTTGTAAGCGTTGGGTACTTTTAAAACAATCATTTTTATGGAACTCTAAAACTTCCTTTTTATTTTCTTCGAGTGAACTGAATTGGAATAACTAATTTAATAATTTTAAAGACCACCACAAAATTATCTATGCAAAATTTAGGATAAATCTTTTTGCAAAATTCGTTAAGAGATGTAAAGTTTAACAAGATATTTATAATTGCGATGAAACCTAGTTTTCTTCAGTTTAACACCCACATGGAAACGAAAAATTCATCAGTAGAAAAAAATCAAAATTAGTTAAACATGACAGAAATTGATAAACATACCAACACAAAAAATAAGAAAATTAACATAAAATTAATAATAAAAAAACTAAGGTATTATAATTTATGTATGAAAATATAAAAGTTAAAATTTCAAAGCATCAAAAAAGTTAATCTCGGCATTGGAGAACTGTATGTATGCACGCAATACATACAAACATATTGTGAGGAATATTTTATTTCTTATAATTTGAAACTAGTTTATTCAAATTTAGATTTAATATTCAAATTTTTAATTTATTATAATTGTAAATTTTAAATAATTTTATTGATTCTATTTTGTAAAATTTTAAATAATTAAAATCAAATTAATGTTTTAAATGATTATAAAAAGTAATTTAATTTTAAACAATAAAATTTAAATTAAATATTTTAAATAAAATAATTATTTTCATGTTAGGTCAGATTTGGGATGAGAAGTATTAGACTTTGCGTAATGAATTTAAGTGAAAGCAATACTATTGATTGTCATAAAGATGATCAAAACTGTGAATGTAATTAATGTTCTACGAAGTGGAGAGTTCTCTTAACACATATTAAGTAAAACTTGAAATGATGTACATCAGTGGTTTCCAATCAGTCAAATGTTTTCTAATTCTGAATGAGATATATTACCCAAATCTAACTGAAATCAAAAAAGCCAATTTATTTTCATGATATGAGTAATTTTATAGTAAAATAAAGCTTCTTCAAACAAATAAGCTTATTTTCTAACTATTATAGCCACTGAAGATATTATCTCTTAGTTCATATACTACCACAAAGTCCAAAGGATTGTCCCAATAATATTCAACAGTCATGTCTGGATAGATAACACATAAGGTGGTATCTTTTCAACTACGTATCTATGTGAAATGAACCTTTCTTCATTTTAATATATAAAAACGAAACCAAGAAATCTCTTTAGGGTAAGTTAAGATTTACTGGTGGTTATTCAAAAAAGAACGTTATTTCCAAACTAATACAACAGTACAATCATTACAAATCAAAATATTTTTATTCTTTCAATAAAATATTCTTTATATCGAAATAATTTTATTGTGTATTACACAAGCATATCTATCTTCGGGATGCAAAAAATATTTTCAGATCTGAATGGGTGAATCATTAAAAAGGTTTGGAATAACTGATACTTCACTATTTCATATGTACAGCACCTGGAAGAAGGACACCTGGACAATATTATTTTTATAAAAGTTTTATCATACTTAGATATGCTTACACGTATTACCTCACTTCATATATATTTTTAGAATAAAAATTTGTTAAAGCGTTTTATAAAAATCAATGTTGGACATGCTTCGATCTCAATCTTTGATCCTCATCAACAACTTTATTGGTGTTGTAATTTATTTTGTTTTACTATTAAAAAATCAAAAAAATAGTAAAACAAAATAAATTACAACCCAAATAAAGTTGCTGAAGATGATCCAAGATTATGATCAAAACAGTGACAGAGACTCCCCCCCAAAAAAACCCCATGCGAAAAATTCTCAAAACAAATTGCCTATTACGAATACAGCCCATTTCGAAATTTGCCCATTACAAAACCATAAATTACATAAAATCATAATTTTTGTTTTTAAGAAATTAGTTTACGATTGTAGTAAAATAAATAATAAATAATAAAAAATACTCGATAATTTGTGTGACATAATTGAAATTTTAATAATAAAGATCGCAGTTATGTAAATTTACAAAACTCAGAGAAGAAACAATGTTTCAATCTACTTAGGATTAGAATTCCTACAGTTTCTAAATAAAGATGAAATAATTGTCTGGAGATGCAGGGAAAGTCCGTCAAATATTTTTCAACAATGAAAATAAAAAACGGGACTATAGTTCAAGAATCAACATTACATTGCCATGATTTGTGTCTACAGAAATCTGTAGCTAACATAACAAGAACTCAAGTGAAGCACAATATGAAAGCCATTGGTTCGATACCTAGAAACATAATTGGAAGTGTGTTGTCTAAATTAGACAATGATGTTATTGCGCACCTACCAAGACAATCAACTCTAACAAGGAATTTACTTATAAACAGGATAATCATTTTCCAAATCCAACATCTGTAAAATTTTCATTCCAGATCAGTTTTGCCAACTAATTCTGCATAATACTGGGAGAGATGATCCAGACAGAATTTTGGTTGTAGGTAGTAAAAATTAATTATTGGAATTAGAAATGAGGAAATTTGCGGGTTTGGTACATATGATAAAGTTCCAAATATATTTTATCAATTATATAAGTGACATGCTAAAGTCGGTAATTCATATTCACCCTGTTTGTAATTTTTATTGCAAAAGAAAAAACAATATTCACGAATATTTGACATCCTAAAATTTTTAATTCCAAATTTATCACATCAAAAACATTTAGTGGATTTTAAAAAGGCTTGCTTAAATTCGACCAGCATTGCTTTTCCATTTGTTAAAAAAGTGATACTATTTTCATCTTTCAAAGAGAATAATTAAGAAAATTGGCAATTTTGGCTTAAAAACTCAATTAGAAATTGATATTAACACTTTTTCTCGTGATTATGCGACTTTCGTTACCAGAAATTTCAGAATTCCTGTTTATCGCAAAAATTTCTTAATACACATTTATAAACAAATTTCTCGTTAATTTAATCATTTCGCAAAAATCCATTTATTATATTTTTCTTTAAATTTAATTTATAATTATTATTTTTATTTTTAAATTATAATTAAAATTTATTTATAAAAATTTATCATAAATCTATTAAATTTTAATTTACAACCAACATTTAATTAAATAAAATTATTTATTAAAAATATTATAAATTTTAATCTGTTTATTATTTATTTTAAAACTTTTATTAACTATTTTCATATTAAAACATATCAATTGTTATGAATGTAAACATTTTTTTGGTTTTATATAATTATTTAATTTTTGTTGGCGTGTAATTTACTGCTCAGTAAATTTAGTAAATGTTTAGTATTTTTTAAAATTCAATTTATCAGTATTTTAATTATTTTCTTAGTATTTTTAATAAAATGGACATTATTTTTTATTATTCCTCAGTAAATATAGCTTTTGATCAATAAAAAAGTATTTTTTGATTAAATAATTCAATAATTTCAGTATTTAATTAAATTACTTTATTTTGTTGTAATATAATTAATTTGTTTTAATAAAAAATGAAAAAAATAAAAATGAAAATTAGTTTAAGTAACAAATTTTACCTTTTGTTGTTTAAATAAATTTTGAAAGCATTGACTTGTTTTCTATTTCGATAATAATTGTTTTATCAAGTGATTTATCATTTTACTTTTACTATTTAATCCTATTATTACAGTTATTTTATTTAAAACGATTTAAGGTCATTTTTGCAGTGCATCATAAAATCAGCTTTCACAAATGACAATGGCTGAAATTAAGACTTTGTTTGACAATCATAACTTTCTCAATCCTAAGAAAATACTTGAAATTCTTAGAACCGGCATGTCATCGATCAAGAACAAGATGCAAATTAATAATTATTTGAAAAAAACTTCGCAAAGATAGATTCGGTTCCTCATTTATCAGTCCTTGGGATTAGCATCAGTGGTGTAGTGATTATTGCAAAGAATAAGATGATATTGAAAACGAAGTTGAGCAGTTCGTTGTCGCATTTAATGTTATGTTATGGGATGATGATAATGATAAGGTTGAAATTAAAGATAATTTATTTCGTGTTGTTTTATCGACAAAACGATTGCTTAATAATGCTTCCAAGTCGGACGAATTTCATGCTGATGCGATATATAAGTTGAATTGGTTAGGTATACCAGTGTTGGTTGTTGATATTATTGATATATTTCATCACTTCTATCCTATTTTCATTGCTGTTTGTTCAATTGAAAGAAAGTGGGACTTAAAATTTATATTTCAAACAATTTTAGATAGTTCACAAGAGCCTGCTAATTTGGAATGTTTGAAACAATTCAGAATCTATTTGAGGAGATTTTTTGCAAGTATTTCTTGAAAAAGTTCTAATTATGTACTGGGCACATGTGCGACGAAATATTATTATACATTTGAATCTTGTTTCCGAAGACAAAAGAGTGGAAGTTGAAGAAGATCTTGGTATTTTTCAGTTGGCACCAAGTAGTAGTACGTTTAATAAATCGAAGGAGTGTTTTATAAAATAGTGGAATAGTTGATTTATTTTTGTATATGAATGATATGTCCTTCTCATCCTATTAAAATTAGTATGAAGGCGCAATATATATTACACCATCTACTAACAATTATATTTATTTTACAGAGCTTTTATTATTTTTTTTACTGAAAAGTGAAAGTTTAGAAACTAGTGAATGCCAAGTGGAATAACCAGAAGGATTGCGATTGGAGCGTCCACGAAGAGTCGTTCCCAGTCCGACGAGATTAGAAGACTACTTATGTGAGAGAACCTCAATTCATGATGATAGTCGAGTTGCCCCTGCTCCGACAGCGTCTGTTTGTGTACCTTGAAGGTAGGGGGCGTGTGGAATAGAAATCGAAAAATATTTATATAATTATCTGTTTGTTTTAATTGATTGATTGCGAAGTTGTAGTTTAATTCAAATAAATAGTGCGTCCACTACAGATGAAATTTATTATGTTTTTTCATTCAGTCTCACACTATAGAATATAATAAATTAAATTGATAAAATTAAAATTAGAATAAAATTTAGGATAATAATTTAAATAAAATTAATAACAGATTTGGCGAAATGAAAAATTTAAATTAACGAAAATTTGTTTAAAAATCTATGTTTGTAATAGTAATAAAATTTTTTGTAGAATATGAATTATGAACTTGCTGATAAGGAAAATGGCATAAACACAACTAATAGTTTTAATTTGACAATCACTTAATATTTTGTTGTTCAGTCTTTTTTATTTGATTGATACAAGTCTAGGCTATTGAACACATCAATAAAAATTAATTAAAATTATTGATAACTTGTTTAATAATCAGTATTTTAAAAAAATGGAAAAAGAAATTTGAACTTTTATGAAGTACGAGTTCCTACGTGAAATCTCAACAACAGAAGCCATACAAAACATTATTAGTGTATTTGGATACAATGCTACTACGCAGCAGACAGTCTCAAATCCGTTGGAGACATTCGTGAAAGATAATTTAAACCTCAATAATGAGTCTCGAGCTCGCCCAGGAACTCTGGTAGGCAATGACGAACTGAAGGTAAGCGTGGAGTTGGATCCATCACAAAGTGCTCATTATTTATTGCTAATGCTTGCTTTTACAAATAAGCAATATTGAATCACTTGGCCGAAACTGGTACAGTGAAAAGCAAAAACAAAAGTGTTTGGATACTTTCTCGTTATAAATGTGCTCACTTTTTCAATCGAATCTTTATTCGTGATAAAACTGGATCCAATATGATAACTGAAAGATATCAGCAAGCTTAGTAGACACAAATGAAGCACCGAAACACAGTACAAAGCACAGCATCCATCAAAAGAAGTTAATAGTGAGTGTTTGGTGGTCTTCCGCCAGTGTTATCCATTATGACTTTATGAAATCTGGTTCTTCGTTCACAGCAGATGTCTACTATAACCAATTGGAAGATATGATGTGGAAACTCAAAGAAAAACATCCACGTTTTGTTAATAGGTCGACTCCCATCTTCCTCCACGACAATTAAAAACCACATACTGCACTTGTGACATACTTACCGTGACAAAACTGCTCGAACTTGAATTGGAACTTCTGCATCATCCTAAATACTCACCAGACCTAGCCCCAACTGACTACCATTTCTTACTCAATTTGAACAACCTTTTGATTGAAAATAAAATTCAATTCCGAAGACGCCGTAAAAATGGCCTCCCAGGAATGTATAGATTTTCACCCTTCAAATTTTTATTCAAATCGCCTCAACAAGCTGCCGCTCAAATGGCAAAAGTGTTTCGACAATATTGGTAAATTATCCTTAAACTTTGACTTTAGATCTACAAATTTCATACTTGACGACATAATAGAATAACATAAAAGCCCTATTATGAAAACAATTTTTCAAAAAGCATAAGTTGCTTAGCGATTCCAAAGGTTTTTATCATTTAAATTAATGAATAAATATTATGAATTAAAAAAAATAATAAAAGAAAAATTTCATAAATAAAATGAATAATTTAGGAATAAAATTATTCAAAATTTTCATATAACCTTGAATATTTATCTGTATAATTAGAGGATAAATTTTTCAACTTATCATTAAGGTCCAAATATTTTACATTGATTTCAGCGAAAATGACATCAAGCTGTCTAAACAATTGTTTAAAAAAGAATAAAACATGTTAATAACTACTTTTGAGATACGCTATCAACGTTTTTTTGACTTGCTACGACTTGCTTCATATTAAAAATTATTTTATCCAATCTATTCTTACATGATACTACTGTACCTGAAAAAAACAAGATTGTTTAATTCCCCATCTGTCATCTACTAATCATTATATTTTTTTAGAAATACAAATCCAACAACATCTCACATGACGTACAAATTGAATATTATACATTTTTGAAAATAAAGTATCAAATTTCAAAAAAATATTTCCAATTTCAATTGATATAATATACATTTGAATCCGCTTAAAATCAAGTATCTCCGTGCAATCGGAAAAGATGCCTGGAAGCCGATGAAATCGACCGAAAACCATGTACGTCGTTAAATTGGTAAATCAACACCGATTTCGAATAATGATGACTTGGATGAATCGTACAATGAATTTAATGAGAATATTTATTACAATACTTATTACATATTGGTTTAATTGATATATGACAATTTCTATCACTTATTTACTAATTATTTTGCTAAAAATCAATTTAGTATAAATATACAAATTTTCGTCATCAATAATAACATCAAAATTTCATTTACATAGGGTTAGAGATTAGGATTATGGTTAGTGTAAAGTGTGAGGGTTAGGGTTAGTAGGTTATGGTTAGGGCTAGTGTTTAAGTTAACTTTTTTAATAAATACGATCAATCATTATATTCCTTTCTTCGTCGGAATACACCGGGATGCCCACGATATCGACCGAAAACGGTGTTAGTTGAACGATTGCTAAATCAACACTGAATTCGAATAATGTCGATTAGGATGATTCCTACAAGGAATTTCGTGTGAAGTTTTTTTTAAAAATACTAATAACATATTAATTCAATTGATAAATGACGACTTCTATCACTTATTTACTACTTATATTTCTGAAAATCAATGTAGCATAAATTTTCAAAATTTCGTTATCATCTGAATCACGGTTTGTCGGCCAAGCTCAAATTTTACTATGGTCATATATATGCTGATAAAATTCAAAATGATGGAGAAATAGGGAGTGAATACGCGTAAAGTTGATCTCAATCTGCACAGCCCACATCGAGACGGTTCTGCCTGTGCAGCGCCTTCGCAGAAAGACGCCAGGAGCCGACTTAATGGACTGATTTTTAAATAAACACAGAATTCGAAACAATAAATTATAATAATTACGACTTAAAAATTAAAGTAGAAACTTTCAAAGACGAAAATTCAGCTCACCCGTCATATATGACGGGTCTTTTTCTAGTTAAAGATATGTAAAATTGAAGCGGCTCTACTTTGTCCATTTTGAATGTTAATTAATGGATCATAGTGCCTGATCAACAATAATTCATAAAACCGCCGTTCGTAGTGTGAATCAAAATTTGTTTGTAAAATGGACAACTCATCTCTCGAAATCGGTGAGCTTCTATCCTTACAAGATATTGTATGATATTAAATAAGATATATTTTGTTTACAAAAAATTTAATTGAAGAAATTTGTATCTTCATGTTACCAATTATAGGAAATTTTAGATTACAATTAAAAATCACTTAAGATGATGTCAAAATACACCGAAACATGTTCGGAATAACAAAAAGTGCTTTAATCAAATTATTTGTAAACAAAAATATCTTACTTAATATTATAAATTTTGGCTTGCAAAAAATTGTCCCATTTATTCTAGTTGTCTCTGTAGTGACCTACAGTCATTCATATATTTATATTTTTATACATATATGTATATATATATATATATATATATATGTGTGTGTGTGTGTGTTAATATTGAATATGTGAAGGTCTGGCTCACTCTTAAAATTTTTGAAACAATTAATTTTTATAAAGAATTTTTAAAATAAGGAAATATTTAAAATCAAAAGTTTTCTAAGCAATTATAGTTAAAAATATATCTTAATTAATTTTAAAAAGTTATTTTCGGAAATAATCAAATTTTATTGTAGAGTAAAAACTTAAAATGAAATTAAATGGGAAATAATGGATTTTTAAGTAATTGACTTGAAAGAAATATATAAAGACAAGGATAATTATGTTTGTACTGATTTTAAAAGTTATTCTAAAAAATAAAATAATGAACTTTGTTGCCAGAGATGTAAATTAAAAAAAACAGATAATTTTAAATTTTAAAGTTAGTTTGAAATTCTGCAAATTAAAGATTAAAAAAATTTCCATTTTAAAATAGCTTATAATTCCATATTTTTATATAAAATTCTGGTCAAAAAGAAAACAAAGGAAAGTTCCTCGACGAAAAATTGTTTGAATAATTGTTATTTGTGTTAGAAATAAAATTTGGTGTTAATGAATTAAAATTTTGATCAAGAACCCAACAGAATATATATTACAAAAAATTGATTTTTTTATAAATTAAAAAAAAATTAAAATGCAAATATGATACCGTTAGACCATAAGCGATTATGACAAAGATTCTCGGATTTATCGTAACCTTTTGTCGCAAACTAAAAATACTATTCCTGTATATCACAGAACGAAAAAAAATCAATTGTAAATAAATCAACAAAAAGGATTATTCAACAACAATCGCTAGCACAAAAATGTCCCTCTCAACCACTATTTCAATTCATCAATTGCCATCCTCACTCGTCATAATCACCCGTTGTCAACAACTACAACACTAATTTAATAAAACCCAACGAGCGATTCTTACTCGATAATTCTCTCTCGAGCTCAATCAATATTTGCAATTACAATATAAATTATTCGACCGCCACTGCCAGGTCTTCTCCTATCTCTTCGACGATCCGCACAATTATCTCGTCAATAATTATTCGAATTACAACTCAAGTTATCGGGTTTTATATCAATTTTCTTTTATTATTATCTTGATTTTCGTTTATTTTATTGTTTTATAGTTTAGTTAAATTAAAATATTTTGTTTATACAGTCCACCCTCGGTTTTGGGGCAAAAAATATCAAATTTTACCCCAAAAACGAAGAATTCCCCAAAAACAAAAAAACACCCAAAGAATTAAAAAACATCGAAAAACTAAATAAAATTTATTCCATTTTTTTAAAATAATCAGTTAATGTTTTTCTAGATTTAAATTCCTTCCTTAAAAAAATTATTAAATTGCATCTAAACTTGATGTATTCTTTTTGAACATCAAAAGGTATATATTCAATGACATTTTCCAATTCTTTAAGTTTTTCCCATCCCAGCTTTAGTTTATCATAACGAACTTTTTCACAAATTTCAGCTGTTCCGGTATCCTTCTCCTGCGGTTCTGATAAATTTTCTTCATAAACCTCAACAATAACGTCCTCTATATCTTCCTCAAGCATATGAATTTTCATATTTTGGTTGGTTTCTTCTTTTTTGGAAAATACCTTTTTGAAACAATTAATAATCGATTCTTTGGATATTAACTCTTTTCGCTCGATGTTAGTTTTTTCGTCATTGGGGATAATGTTTTCTTTTACAAAATTTAATATAAATTTAAACAAAATTTAATATAAAATTTAAGAAATTTTTTTTAAAATAAAGCTTGTAATATTTTAAATTTGGGGAAATTTTGATACTTATTTCAGACCAAAATTAAATATTATTTTTAGGTTAAAAAATATGCCCCAAAAAACGAAACATAATTGTACTTTTGGAATTGTGAGAAAAGATTGCAACCTCAATATCAGGATTCATTTTTTTAACACCAAAATTTATTTATATAACAATTCACATCTTTAAAACAAATTTTCCTGTTAATTTAATTTAATTATCTCGACCCAAATTAATCTACTAAATTCTTTTTGATTTAATTTTAAAATCCTGAAATTTTATTTAAACTTTATTTTCAAAATTTATTTCAAAGTTTTTTAAAATTACTTATTAAAAATATTTTTATTTATAAATAAATATTTAATATTTTTGTTTTCTTGATATTTTTAATTTTAA
>MQRK01226259.1:55251-70585 GCA_001938485.1 Girardia tigrina
AAGTTTTTTAAAATTACTTATTAAAAATATTTTTATTTATAAATAAATATTTAATATTTTTGTTTTCTTGATATTTTTAATTTTAAGATATTTAATAGACACATTAAAAGATATTTTTTTATTTTTAAATAGATATTTTATTTTTTATGATTTTCTTTTATAATATCATTTTTAATTTTTTTAAAATATTTAAGAACACATTAAAAAATATTTTATTTTGATAAACGTTTTTGATTTTTAATAGTTGTTTTATTATATCATTTTTAATTTTAAAATATTGAATAAGCAAATTAACATAAAAATATTTTACCCTTTAAATTAAAAAATAATAAATTATTCAGGCGAGATAAAAATTTAAATTAACCCCTCATATGAATAAAAACACAATATAAATAATATGTAATAGTTTGATTATCTTAAAACTTGTCCAAAAACCAAAATTTCCCCAGAAATCAAGGTGCCCCACCATAAAGAATGCCCCGCAAACGAGGGTGGACTATATTTTTATTTATTTATATCATTTGTTAAAAGAGCTCATTGAAACATCTGTTTTAGTTAGCAATTTAACAGTCCAGTCCCATTTATTTTTTGAATGGAACTCTGACCCGAGAAATGGGAACTTATTGTATTAATTTGATTTTGAAAATTTTCTAACTCGAAATTAATTCCGCATCCCTACTTATTACAACTCAAGAATCTCACGAAATGTGGCATTTCTAATCAATAACAAGTGTCAATAAGTCTCAAAGTAAATATGCAGCAAGAAATCGATAGAAATGTCAATATTACCATAATCATTATTTGATCGAATTGTAGACATTAATTTTATGGTTTTTGTAATTAATCTTGTCACTTCTTTCGATAAACTCAACACTTGTCTCATCATCTAAACAATTATTTAATCGCATTGAAATTCTCCTGTGACAAAAGCACAGTGATTGTAGAAACAGACCTTCCTATCGGAATAACTGCTCAGAGATTCTATACACAATGACGTTCAAGTTAACAACTGATAAGAATTCATCACTTTTGCTATCGGTCTTTGTTGCATGACAATTATCGGAAAAAACGAGAAACGACGGTGATTGGTTGCGTGGTTTCATAATTTTCAAATATTGATTATGTTATAAATTTAAACAACGATTAAATTAACATTTCGGTTTTATGATAAATTGTCGTTTAAATAATTGATAATAATTACCAGTTGAAATTTTTATTTAAATATTCCTTTTTTCGACTGTTTGATGCGATAAAAGGATATATTAGTTAAAAAGGAAATAAAAATATATTTCAGATATATACGAAAAAATAGATTTTTGAGCACTTTTTTGAGAATTTCAGAAATTTTCGAAAAAAATGATTTATCAGTACTTTTATGAAAATGTTGATGTGGAATCTGAATGAGCACTTTTTTGATATTCTGGTTCCTTGTACCTCTAAAATCGATGTGCATTTTGTGTAAATTTACACATTATGTTAATTATAGAGAAATGTAATCAATATATGAAATTTCTAATTGCACAATCAGATAGAGAATCAAAATGTGCATCAAAAACATGATATTGATTTTTGACACTAGTACTTTTAAAAAATTTAATGTATTGATCTTTACACTTTTGCACATGTGCAACTTGAAAAGCACTGTACTAGCACATTAGAAATGTGCGGCACAATGTGTACTATCGATTAGCACTTTCAAGATATCGATTAGCACCTCTGGGCACTGTGCAGTGACCGATTAGCACTTTTTTCTAAGGTGCTTAGTGATGGGGTCACGATTGCTATGGATAAGGGAACCGTTACCATGGTTACAACCGCCTTGGATCACTGTATCCGTTACTAATGAAAAACGTCTTTGGTTACCGTTATCCTGGGAACCGAAACCTTTGCTGCCTAGGCAACGTTTCTAGGGTTTTATAATTCTAGATAAAATTATAATTATATTGCCATAGAATTATTATGATAATTGCAATCTAAATTAAAAATTCAAATTGCAATCAATGCATAATAAATAAAAATTCAATTTAAAATTATAACTTCGACTGCAACTGCTCGATTGAACTTTGGCGAGTTTTTACCGTAATCCTACCCATTTGAACAGTCAATTATATTCAATTTATCCATTGATATCTCTTTACCGGTTATTTTCCTACTATAACACTGTGTCTTCTCGTTAATCGTGACATTAATTAACAATTGTTCAATATATTTGACATTATTTTTGCAAGGTTTATTAGTTATTACAATATTCGTTTATTTGTTACACTTATTTATTTTATCTCAAAGATCCAAGCAGATTCATTGAACAAACATTTATTTCAGTTAACCTGGTTGGAATCATTTTTTTAACAATATTATTACTTTATTACTAGTATTAGTGTTAGGGTTTCGAAAATACTTTTGAACACTTTTGATAAAATTTAATGTCGAAAAAATTTAAAATAATTCTTTTGATAAAATTATTAATTTCAAGCAAAATAATATTTAGTTTATCAAAATTTGGAATTGAAAATTAAAAATATTTTAGTCTTTGTTTTATTCTATTAATTTTCAAGGCCGACGAAAACCACTATATAAACAACAGCAAATTTAGTTTAGTTTGCCCAAAAAATTTCTAATCTAAATTTACAAGAAGTAAGAATCGTAAAGTTTAATTTCATTTTTTTATTTATTCGATTAATATTACTCTATTGAAAGTACTGATCAATAGTATCCTGTATAGGAGAAATAGATCGTTATAACTTTCAATTGTTACGGTTATCGTTCGTTTAGAAGATTTAGAGTTTGAAAATAAACAAGCTGTGATCTGATAAACTCGAATACCCGTTTGTGAATACGTCTATTGATACTATTGAATTGAACAAGTATTTGAAAAAAGAATTTTGTGTTCATTCGTTTATATATTTATGTTGGAAGTCCTATCTGATTGATTGATTGGAGTCAGATTTCCGATTAAAGATTTCAGTTTAAAGAATAAAGATTTATATTTAAAAAATAATATTTAAAGTTAAAGATTTGTAATACCCAACATTAGTATCATTACTATCGCTATTATTAATATTACTATCTTCAATTATTTAAAATTAATATCATTTTATAATTAATTATTATTATAATTATTTTTATCATTAATATAAATTATTATAATTATTATATTTCCCTTTAGTCGAATTTTTCCTTCTTCCTCAGGGATCCATTCATTATGGGGGCGCTCCTGATTTGGTTGGAAAAGGTCGTCATGGGCGTTACTATTATTTTATCAATATAATTATAATTTATTGTTATTATATTTTGGTTCTAGGTGTTTTGACGTCAGGGGGTTTGACCATAGGTGGTTTTTCCACAGCGGGGGTTTGGCCATAGGTGGTTTGACCATACGTGGTTTGTCCACAGCGGGGGTTTGACAACAGGGGGTTTGACCATAATTGGTATATATATATATATATACTGTATATATGAGAACAAAGAATTTGTTTGTTTTTGGTCCCCATAAAGGCTGGTGCCAGGCCTACTAGATTTAATATTAAACAGAAAGTATTCACAAACTAAGACCACATATAAAGTTCTCTATGAAACAAAAATTCATGACGCGATACAATAAAGTTCTATTGTTTCTTTTGGACGTACTATATTCTCCAAGATTCTCCATGATTTTGGCTTGGGTGGATAGAATTTAATATTTTAGTTGTTATTAATAATATGATTTTAAAAGGTATATTAAGTTTAAATAGAATAATTTTTTTAATATATTTTATTTTATTAAAGTATTAATGAGTAATAAAGGCAAAAATATTTTAATTAAAAATTTTAAGTATTAAAATGACCTTAATGGGCGAAGTAAAGTTATTTCAATATTTAAAATTTTTAATTAAAATATTTTTTCCATTATTACCCAATAAAACTTTAATAAATTATAATATATTCTGAAAATTATTAGATTCTAGCCCACACAAGCAAAAATCATGAAGAACTATATAAATATTAAAATGCTAAATTTTAAAATATTGATTATGATGATGTATGTAATCATCGAAACATGTCCAATAAATATAAAAAAGAAGCCTTGATCAAATTATATTTTAAAAATATTAAAAGCTGTGGACAAACCACCTATGATCAAACCCCCGCTGTGGACAAACCACCTATTGACAAATCACCTATAGACAAACCACCTGTGGTCAAACCTCCGCGTACCTATATTTTATTATTATTATTTTATTATCAGTATTATTATTATTATTACTATTATTATAATTATAATAATTATTATTATCATTTAGTATTATTATTTTAGTAATATTATGTTAATATTTTTTATTATTATAGTCATAATATTACTAAAAAATTATTACTATTATAATTATTATTACTATTAAAATTATTAATATTACAAAAAAAATAATAAATCAGAACTTACTAAGTTGCGAAAAAAATAAAATAAAATCAAAGTCCGAGAATAGCTAAGAAAATATCCTTTTCTCCTTTTTTGCCCATGAATTAGTGATTGGGGCATTGATATTGGGTCATGCCGAAAGCATTTATTAGTTGCAAGTGCACCGAGTAAATTGAAAAATTTGCGATGCAGGCACATCGTTGAGGTAGGCAAATTGGTGCAATCGCACCGTAAAATAAAAATTAATTAAAATATTGCATGACAGGTGCTTGTGCACCTGTCATGTTTAACTTGCATTCCCAAAAAATGGCAAATGATTTATTTTTTTAAATTTAATTTTTTTAAAAATAATATAAATAATAAATTTTTAAATTTTTAATTCAATTTTAAATAAATTTTTAAAATAAGTATATAAAAATCGGGTATAAATACGCATGCAAATTCACAAATAATCACACGAAAAATTTATAAAAGAAAAATTTAAATTTAGGGGCACGCATAAGATGGAAACATATTTTGAAATCAAATAAAGAGTATAGAGAAATAGACGAGATTCTCCATTGTTATATCCTTCCACTGTGAATATTCGTCAATTTTATTTACTCAATAAAGTTTTCTAGATTTGGTCGTCTGTTATTTATTTTAACGAGAAGTTAATTGTTAAAATCTCTTGCGAGAATATCTGATAAGACAAATTTAAAGAATCTCTTTCGATATTAATTTTGTTGGCGATCCTCAAGAGAAGAAGATTTACTGAACCTCAAGCGAGGAGTAATTGTTTAAGGCATTCAGATAGTTGGAAGAACCTTCTGACCTCAAGGACAAAGTACTGGTCGACGTTAGAAAACTCAAGAGAGTTAAAAGGTCAATTTTATCAAATACCCAACATAACAATGAAAATGTTCTGGAAAAACTTCACTATATTAGATGGGATTAAATATATTGCAGGATCTTGAAATGAAATGTCCAACAAAAGCATGAACAGTTGTTGGCGCAAATTATGGCCGGAATGTGTACATAGCCCATTGGAAAATGATACGAATATTGATAGAATAACTGCAATTAAAGAGATAGTGGACTTAGCATCCGCATTGCAAGTTGAAGAAATGGAGGTCGAAGATATAGAAGAACTATTGGATTCGCACAATGAAGAGATAACAACTTCTCAATTAATGGAAATTGAATTTCAGACAGTACACAGTAGTGATTCCGAGGAAAAATCGAAGATATTGCCATAGAACAAACGTTAACGACGAAGCGTTTAGCTCAAGCTTTTCAATTAATTGATCGAGCTCTACAGATATTTAATCAAGATGACCCTAATCACGAAAGAAGTTCAAGGGTAAACAGATCAGTTCTGGGTAGCATAAATTGCTATAAAGAAATTTATGTGGAAAAAAAGACAATGCAGTACAAACCTTTGGAAAAATTTTTTAAAAAGTAAATTTTGATTTTGAAAAAAAGTTTTGATAATTATATTTATAATGCATACTTACTTTTTACTGATTTTATATTATTAATTAGTTTTAATGGATGAAGAGCCCAATTTTCGTACTATTTCTTGATAAACATTTGTTTTATTTTGATTTCTATTTAGATAGATATATTGTAATAGTCTTTCTGATCAATATTACCACATATTCGTTATGCGTCGAGACTCATTTAGCGTCTCAACTTTCAGAACCGAATAGAGACGCAAAGCGTATGTAATTTAAAAAACTAATGTTTATTTTAAAAATTAATTAATGCATTTTTATCCAATAAAATTTTGAGAAATTAAAAGTTAATGTTATTCTTATTCCATTAATTAATTTAAAGATTTGAATATAGCTACAAAAACATATTAATCAAGTTGTGCTATTAACAATGAGTCTGTTTGTGTTATTAATAAATGTTTACATGCGAATTGCGATGTTGCTAATATGGTCTTTTCTTGTGTCCTATACTAAACGTTTAGATGAATAATCAGTAATGTTGATGAATTTGATGTGTCATTGTAATTCGGTCCATTGTAAGATTTGTCAGGGTATTGACTGAAAATAACTGGAAATCTATTTTTATAAATGAGAGCCTATTGTGTTTTGCGAAACATTAGTATTGATGTGGATTCTTTGATAATTGTTACAACCACAAATAAGTCTCACATGAATTTATATCTTAGGTTCAGCTAGAAATAGTTTTTTGATATTTCAAACGGAATATTTGTTCATTTTTTTTATTAATTTAAAATGTCTGATCAATACTCATATATACCATACCACTGTCTTATAATGATTTTGGCTTTTTGCCAAAATAAATAATTTTTTCTTTATTTTTTTTGTTCGGGCTTTGATAATTTCTTTTATTTAATTTGTTCTTTAAGCTTTTTGATTTGATCTCTAGCATTGTTTTACATTTATGGTTGAGTTATTGATAATAGGAATTAACAAAAACACATGACGTATAAATAAATTAAAATAAACTATTTTAATGAGTCGATACAACCTGCGTTAAAATATTCGGCGATTTTGTTTATTGTGAAATAACAATTTGTAGTAATTAATAAATATTGTAAAATGTTTATAATTTATGTTCTTTTTAAGTTTAAACATTCGCTATTAATTATCGAATTTCACACTACTTTAATTAAACCTTTATTAATTGCTGAAAATGTAAATAATTTACATAATTAATTATAAGTGCAACTATATGACTCATTTATTTTGTTATATTTTGTTAGATTTTAAAAATAGAATTTACTGACGCAAATTGACCAGCACGCGAATACTACTGAGGCAATGACAGAGGACAGTAAACTGCCTTTTCCAAATATTTAAAAATAGAAATGTGGTTTTGGAGACTAACCTTTGATACTGACCCTCTGTATTTTGATCTGCCCTGCGTTGAGTTATGGTTGTAATTTACTTAGATGTGTGCCAACCAATTAAAAAGTACGAATACAAATGTAATGAATGTACATGATGTATACTGATTACTCAATGTATATAACGGCACTATAATTATTGTGTTATCATATGTTAAAATTTTCATTTGAAATTAATCAGTAAAATTTTACGACAAATAATTTTTTATTTATCATAATTTTAATAACAGTAAAAGTATAATGGAAAGTATTCCAAAGACATCAATTATATTCACTCGAAGGCTATCTTCGAGATTTATATGTGTGATTTGTAGAGGTATGTTATTGGATCCGACCCAGACTGAATGCGGGTGCATATTCTGTTCCTCTTGCATCAATCTTCACATCAGCACCGTCTCTAACATTTGTCCCGGTTGTCAGTCACACATTTCTCAACACAATTTTTTCAAAGACAAAGCTTTTGAAAAAGAGATATTCAATCTCGAGATCGTTTGTATCAACGATCAATGTAATCAAATTATGATTTTGAGAGATTTGGAAGAACATTTGAAGATTTGCGATTATCGAAAGGAAAAGTGTGAAAGTTGTGGAGAATCATTTATAGAGAATGAGAGAGAAAGACATATGGATGAATTGTGTAAGAAAGGAATTGTGAAATGTGATAATTGTGGATTGGAGATGACGAGAGAAGAGAAAGAAGAGATTCACGAGAATATAGATAGAGGAATAGAGACATTGTGTGAGGAGATGAGAGGAAAATGTCCATACAAATGTGGCGCTGTGGAATATGAGAATGTGAAGTTACATTTATTTGGATGTCGTCTTAGACCGATCATTTATCCTCTTTTGGATGTCGATTGTAATGTTGTGAAACCTTCAAGTGATATTTCCAATCATAGGGAAACGAACGAATTCAAGCATCAAAATTTGATGGTGAGTGAAATTAATCGGAATTTAGTAACCACATAAATTATCTTAAATTAATTTGGATACCAAGACAATATTTTACTGAGTTCCTGAAGTTTTGAGTCTCGTTACTGATAATCCAAATTTAATAAAACTTTTCTAAATTAAATAAATTACAGTTATATCATTTATTCAAAATTTTAGTTCTATAAATTTTACCTAGGTCTTTTTTGGAGCTTATTTCTTTAGTTTGTGTATGTTTAAATAAATACATTTTTGTTTTCGTTAACAGCAAATTTATTAATAACAATTATTTTTTTTATACTACAGTCAATAATTATTAATATAAATCGTGTGGCGAGTCATAATTTCATCGGAAGTGTTTTGTGTTCAGGTGCAATCTCAGTTGAATCTCGTGTCGGCTCAGCGGGTGCTGAATTACTTGAAAACGTTTCGATATATTAATTTCTTTCGACTTGTTCTGTCCCGGAATTCGGCCTCTCGCGGAGATTGCATCTCCGATGAGATCGATGGGTCGATCCGTTTGTTTCAGTCATTGATTCGTCTTGCAAAATCCCATTTATATATGGTATTTCGTGAAGTGGGCCAAACGCTATTGTTAAAATATTCGATTTAGAAGTCGAGCGCTATTAGTAATATCTAACTGTCATCTTTCTAGTCTCTCATGGTTACACTGATTTTATATATCTCGTCCTTTCCTAGCTGAGGTTTTGGCTGCCGGACTGAGTGGCGGCAGCAAGCACCTCTTAATTTTGCGGGAAATCGTCGCTGATGGGTATGATCGATTGGCTCCAGTACCCACCAGTCAGTGTGTCGGTGTGTGCCGGTACTGCAACTGATCTACATCGGGTCCCCGGAGAGTGTCGCCAAGTACACGGCGATCGATGTTGTTCGGAACGGGGAGAGAGCGGTTGGCCGTGTCTCATCGCCCGTATTGATCCTGTCGACGGTGTCGTGTTGATCGGTGGTCCACTAGACTAGTCCGGGTGAATTGCCCGAGTGCCGATTCGCTGAATGAGGCAGCGGTAGATGCAGCTCAACCAATTTCATCAAAAAAGACGAAATAAAGTTAAGAACATTTATTTGTTTATTCTCAAATTTCAATTCAAAAATCTGTTTATATCAATATTATTTAAACAACAGTCAACTCTATCCAAAAGTTTTTTACAATTTTTTTAATCGACCGTTTTCTCGAACACTACAATGGCCTAGTGCACTCTCTCTTGACACAGCCCGAGCAGGCTCAGCACTAACTTGAAGGACCACGAGTCCTGTTCCAGCTCCTTCCTGATCAAGTTCTCGAACATTTCTCTCGCTATTCGACTTCGCCAACATCGCCATTTCACCACCAGCTATTATACAGATCGATACGACCAATAGATTATAGGACGGAAAATTATTTGGTCCTCGTCTCGTTTTCTAAGACACGATTCACAGACATGAGTTATTCGGGTTACGATTGATCTCGAGTCAGGAAATTACCATTCCGAAAATTCATTTGTTAAGTCTCTTCCATTATATCAAAATAAAGTAGATTCGAATGAAGTTTTTGAGTCGTTGAAAGAAATAGAGACTTATGCGCTTCGAAGTGAATATCATTGGCTGAAATAGAGTTCATTCGATAGTCTTTTGATGACGCTATTGATAAAAAAAAACTTCAACAGCATTCTAGATTCCAAATCCAAATTATCTTTTGCGACAAAATTACAATTTTTTGACAATGATGATTGTAAAGGCAACTTAAAGTTTAGTGGTTGATAACTTGAAATTGCCTTTACAATAGAATAAATAAATAAAAAAGACCAAACAATAAAAAATGTCAACTATTAAACAATAACAGAAAGAATTAAAAAAAAAAGATAATTAAATTCGATCACAGTTAAAAGAAGAAACGAGGTCAGTGGGGAGGACTGAACGAAAACAAATGTTACTTTGAAAATTCTTCTTCGTATTGGAATTGTTCGAATATTTTTTAATAGTTTAGTATTGTTGCAATGCTTCGGAGTCTTGTTATTGGCTGGTTTACAGTGATAACTTGGATTATCAATCTTGGGTAAGGAGACGTCGAAATAGATTATATATTGACGAAGTTTTTTGTTTGATACTGGGATTATAATTAGATCGGAGATTGTTTCGTTAGTTTATTGATGATTTCGGGAAGGTTGATAAAGACTATCTGCATAAAATCCAGGAAACAACATTCAATTTTATTTTTAAATTCTTTTTATCGATTTTTTTTAATCCATATATTTTACATGACAATATCTTTATTACTTAAGATTTATTATTATAAATTATTATCACTAGATTCATTATTATAAGATTTATTATTTATTATTATTTATTTATTATCTATGGAAGATTTATTATTTATTATCATTTATTTATTATTTATTACTTATCTATCCTAATAAATAATATCTTGGATGACATAAAAATAAACAAAAAAAATCGACAAAAATGAAAATAAAAACAAAATATACAATATAAATAAGGGAACTCTGTAAAAAAAATAAAGGGTAGAAATAAAGTACCGATAAAATTTAATTAGATTATTTTGATTTTAATTAATAAGCCTCTACACAAGCCCCCTTGTAAAAATGCGGAGCATCGGGTTCAATTTTCTTCTTCTACAAACTTTAGTCAACGTAGATTCACGTACTTATTTTGTTTTTCGATTTCTAACAATGCAATATTGTTCCCGATTAATTTAACTTTGTATGGCCCTTCATACTTGTTTTCGAAATTCTTTGAATGTGCTTTTTTAACAAAAGCTTTAACATTTACGGGAATTTTTTTGTCTGCTATATTAACATTTGTGACTTCTGGGTTCACAATACACTTCAATTTTCTACCTGTTAAACGGAATAGAGGCGAATCTTTTGATTTTGCTGCAATTTTAACTCTAAGTGCTAAAAGTGATTTATTGAGCTTAGCCAACCAATCTCTATTGGTACATAAAGTATTCAGTGTTCCCTTGAGCTCCCTATGGAAACGTTCAATCTTTCCGTTACTCTGTGGGTTATAGGCTGTTGTTCTTATTTTTCGTATCGATTGTTCTTTGCATAGGTTCTTGAATAACTCCACCTCAAACTGCTTCCCTTGGTCTGATATAACCTGTTTAGGAGGACCATATCTTGAAATCCACTGCTCTTCAAAGATTCTAGATACATTTTCTGCTGTGATTTCTCTACAAGGAATAACCTCAAACCAACTGGTTGCTCTATCTATCATGGTAACGAAAAACCTTTTATTTCTGTTCACTGGTAACGGTCCTACGATGTCTATATGTACCGTTTCCAATTTTTCGCATTCTTGGAAGTTGATGTCTTCTAACTTTGGGTGTTTAGTTATTCGATTCAAATTACAAGTTATACATTCTTTAACCCAGCGTTTGATATCTCGTCTCATCCCTGGCCAACTAACTTCCAAATGTATCATCTCAAATGTACTCTTTGCACCATAGTGACCAAAAAATGTATTTTTCTGAAGCATTTTACTTGATGTTCTTTAGGTAATAACGGCCTGACTTGGTTTTTCATGCTGATATCGTACCAAATCCCGTTGAATTCTATGATCTCTAAAGATTTCGCTTTCTGAGAATCCATTAAAACTTCTTCTTGTTTGCCTTTCAAATCTTCCACATCTAACATTGTTTTGAATTCAATTTGATTGACTTCCGCTCTCGATAGAAAATCTGCAACCACATTCGATTTTCCACAAATATAACTGATCTTACATGAAAATTGCGAGATGAAACTTATTTGCCTCTGCTGTCTAGGACTTGGGTTTTTCATTTCTAAGACGTGCACCAGCGATTTGTGATCTGTATTAATCTCAAATTCCCTGCTTTCGATTAGATCTTGAAAATGTTTAATTCCATCGAATATTGCCAATAGTTCTCTATCAAACGTTGAGTATCGACACTCTTGAACCTTCAATTTTCTTGAATAAAAACCTATTGGCAACTGTTTCCCATCAATAGTTTGTTCCAAGACTGCTCCGATTGCTGTATTTGATGCGTCCGTAGTTAGCTTTAAAATGTTTTCCTCCTGTAACATTGAAATGTTTGTTATCTGCTTTAATTTCTCTTTTAGAGATTCATGAGTTTTATTGGCTTCATCGTTCCACACTACTTTATCGTTCTTTTGTTTGTTTTTTATTAATTCACATAAAGGCGATAGCACTTCTGAGCATTTTGGTATACACTGATGATAAAAATTTATCATTCCGATTAGTCTTCGCAAGTCTCTGATGGTTTTCGGTTTCTCTAACTGGTTAATAGCCGCTATCTTCTGTTCATTTGGTCTCAATTAGTTTCTGCTAATTAAATAACCGAGAAATGGTAGCTCCTCTTTCAAAAATTCGCACTTTTTGAAATTTATTTTTAATCCATTTTCCTTCAGTTTCTTTAACACTAATTTGATATCTTCTAAATGGTCTTCCTCATTAGGACTCCCGATTAAAATATCATCAATGTATACCACTACATTCTGGCAACCTCGAAAGGTGCTGCCCATTACTCTCTGGTAAGTGGCCGACGCGTTCTTTAACCCAAATGGCATTTTATTGAAGTGGAATAATCCAAATGGCGTCAATATTGCTGTTTTTTTATGTGTTCTTGCTTCATAGGAATCTGGTAATATGCTTTCTCCAGGTCTATTTTCGAAAATATAATGGCCTTATTCAACCTGGTAGTTAGGTCTCTAAGTAATGGGACAGGATACGCATCCTTGGTTGTTAAAGAATTTATACGTCGATAGTCCCCACAACATCTCCAGTCTCCGTTGCTTTTCTTAACCATCATGAGTGGTGATGACCATTCTGAATTTGACTCTGAGATTATATTCTTTTCCAATAATTCGCTGAATATCATTTTGGCAGCTTGTAATTTTTCTGGAGGGAGCTGTCGAATTTTGGCATGCGTTGGTTGTCCGCACGTTATGATTTGGTGTTCTGTCTTAATGCTTGTAATTAACATTTCTTTTGTCAAATCATCTTTCAGAAAGTCGATTATAATTTCTTTTATTTTCGGATTACTTATTTCTTTCACGTCCATATCTTCCTTTTCTTTATTTTTATCTTGACTAATGTTCTTTGTAATTTCAACCATGTTTATTGTGGTAGCATTTCGCCTGTCTTTGCTACCTACTGCGAATTATTTCAGCGGTTTATCGTCATTTATATTCTTCCTTTTTGAGAGAGATTCTGATTCTTCTAGCTTGAAATTTATTACTGATTTTTTATCCGAGGATTTTTGACATTCGTTTCTTAAAGTTTGATTTTCAATATTTTCTTTAAAATTTTCCTCTTCTTGTTCATTTTTTTCTTGTGTGCATTTATTCTGTTTGCTCATGAGGTCGTTTAATGTGAGTATTATTGGTCTGTGGTAATATTTTCCCGAGTTTTGAAATATCCTTCTTTTAAAAATTTTATTAATTTTATAATATAATTTTATTTCGTTTGTATGAGTGGATAGGTTTGTTGTGTTTGGTTTGCTGTGTAGATATGTTGTGTTTGCATTGTATGTTTTACTATTTTTAACATATATTTCTCTTTTGTCTAGTAAGTTTATTGTACCTATTCTGCTTGATCTTCTGCTGTCCAAATTGATATCTGCTTTGCTTTCCAGATTATATATTTTTTTGTTTTTGCAATCCACTACGAGGTTGAAGTGGGTTAAGAAATCAGCTCCAAGAATAGGATTTGTGACGTTAGCTATTATGAATGTCCAACTGTAAATTTTTCCGTTGATATATATGTCCAGATTTTGTTTTCCGGCTGTTTTAATCTGGCTTCCATTTGCGGCGAATAGTGTTGTACTAGGTGAATTGTCGGCGTTTGAATTAACAGTATTTAACGGTAATAACGAAATTGGTAATAACGGATTGGTCTGAAGCTTGCCTGTATAAGATGAAGGATGATATACCTGAAGTTTTTTTCGAAAAAATAGAAAAGATGGCAGAAAGAATTATGCAACATAACATGTCAAAAGAAAGCATAATGGAGACATTATTAATGAACTGTTGTGATGATATGGATATCAAGAAAGAAATTCGTATGAATAATGTAAAAGGAGTGGAACAAATAAAAGAAAAGATCAAAATGATACACGAGATTAAGAATATAGAGGATCAGATAAACGTAGTGAGAGAGAACAGAACGCAGAACAGACTCAAGAGTTACAGGGATGCAGTGACTCAAAATAATAATAGATTTGAACAAAAGCATACAAGAATCAGGAGCACGGAAAAGAACAGATATACTAATGATCAAAACTGGGAGAGAAACCAATACTCGAGTGCAACAAATAGGTGCAACGAAAAAGGGATTCAAACAGATTCATCCAAATTGGAAGCTATTAAATCTTTTGAAAAACCGAAATGTATAAAGAATTTAAGAAGTTTCTTATGGATCTGCAACTATATCTGCAACTATCAAAGATTATACAACGAAAGCAAAGACATTAGAGCAATTGTGTGGATTGGACAAGAAGAAATTATTATGGAAAGAGGTGTGTGATATAGCATTTGCTGAGATGGAGGAAGCCTTGACTACACCCCCAATTTTTGGATTCCCAGATGTGGAGAAGGAATTTATTCTAGATACGGACGCTAGTTTTGACACTATTGGAGCGGTACTGTCACAGAAGAATAGAAACGGTCACGAGAGAGTCATTGAATATGGGTCACACTCAATGAGTAATCATGAGAAAGGCTACTGCATAACAAGAAAGGAGTTATTAGCAATGTATTACTTTTGTCAACATTTTAACCACTATTTGTACGGAAAGAGATTCATTCTGCGGACAGATCACAAGGCAATTANATTCATGCTGAAGACAAAGAAACCAATTACAGCGCAATTTCAGACGTGGATAAACTATTTATCAAATCTGGATATACAACTAGAATACCGAAAAGGAGTGAACCATTCTAACGCAGATATGTTATCACGGAAGAAGTGTGATACATGCACACAATGTTTAATGGCACACGAAGAAGCAAAGACGCAGAAGATCAAGACACGAAAGATAAACGTATTAGGTATCACAGATATATATAAATATCAAGAAGGAGTCATGGAAACAGTAAAGATGAACATAAAGGCAGGTAAAAACAAAACCTTGTGATTATAGATGGGATAATAAA
>MQRK01226267.1:9151-31087 GCA_001938485.1 Girardia tigrina
AAATAAACTTTGAAATAAATTTTGAAAATAAAGTTTAAATAATTTTTGAAATAAATTTTCGAAATAAATTTTCAGGATTTTAAAAATTAAATCGAAAAGAATTTAATGGATTAATTTGGATCGAGATAATTAAATTAACAGGAAAATTTGTTTTAAATATGTGAATTGTTATATAAATAAATTTTGGAGTTAAAAAAATGAATCCTGATATTGAGGTTGCGATCACTTCTCACATAGTATAAATAATAAATAGAGAAATTATATTTATATTAATATAAATATAAAAATAGAGAAAGAAATATAAATATGCGTTAAAAATCCATAATTATTGCTCAAACCATCACAATACGTGATATGAAATAGTTCTACAAAATCATATCTCTTTCTTCTCATTAGCTTCACTGGAGCTCCAAAAACACACCGTTTTGCAAAATGGCTCTTATTATTATCAAAACACATTTTGCCATCAGAAAACTCGGTTTAAGAAAACTTTTTGGAACAAAATAACGTCTTGCTCTATTCAATTCATAAGTTTTTTGATCACCTTATCCGTTAAATGTCGTTTTAAGTAAAAAGAAGAAAAACAATTGATGTGAGTCCAATTCGAATGGTATTTGAGATGCAGTAGTTCCTTAGTTTCCCTTTCCAGAATTTTGTCTTCTACCAGAGAACTTTTGTTTGTGGAAGTTGTATGAAACAAAAAATAATATTTCTTCCTGGGGCTTTTGTTTCTTTTTCATCGCAGCTTGAATGACATTAGGTAATACTTTATGTTTCGTTTATCAAATTCGTCAGCAAAATCTATATAGATGACACTTTTAATCTTAGTGAAATCAGAGAATAAGAGCTCATCGTTGAGATTGTCAATTTTTCAGATTTTAGGAACATAACTCTCTTAGAATGTTTCTCCCTTAGATGTCTAACGGTTTTCAACATTTTCTAGTGGCGATTTCTGGAGGCCTTCCTGATCTTTTCCAACATTTTTTACATTGCTTTACAATTTACTGATAAAACTATAAACTATGATGGAGCTAGTTCCCGAAAGACTCCATACAATCGTTGTATAATTCTATGAGACCCATGGATGGTCAAACGCATCACCTTTCAAATGCTGGAAACATTCTTTCAGAAAATGTTGAAAAAACTTGCGTGTAAAATGATTATTTTAAAAATAACACCTGTTTTTTTACCTAAAAATCCACAAATATAAGGTGTTCAAAGTAATATTACAAATATAAACATTTATAAAAATTATTTTAAATACATTATTTCATAATCAAAAGAATAAATAATTTTATAAAAAGCTATTTTACAAAGAAAACAATTTCTTAATGATTATAAATTATATTTTAAAAATAAAACTGTTTATAAACTATTATTATTTTTTTCATAAAAAGTTATTTATTCTGTTCCGCAATCCGGAAACCGAGTTTTCTTTACAAAACACTGATTTATGGTTGAAATAAAAAATGACAACATTAAAAAAGAATGAAAATAGTTTCTTTTTGGGAAAATTTATTAGATTTCTGTGGTACGGGGGATCGTACACTGACCGCCGCGTTGGCGCTCTTTCGCCACTTTTTGATTGGAAAAGACATTGTCGTAACTTTTTGATGACATTAGGGCGAAGACAATTTCTGATGAGATGATAAAATTGAATTAGAAGCAGATTTGTTTCCTCGACAAACTTTCTCTTTATGATTTGCCGTAATTTAATCTAATTTGTTGAGCTACGATGTGTGAAGAAGCCGACTCGGTACATATTTTCGTTATGGTTTATATGTTTTAGAATTTTGAGGTCTCCTCAATAAGTTTTGACTAACATATTTTTGTAAATGTAGTGCTATAGATTGTATATAATATAATTTATACATAAAATAATTTAAAATAGTAAAACATTTCGAATAACAGAAGATTTTTTAAAGGTTAAGTGCCATTTTGTAGTTAAACTTCTCATTCCATAAAACCTATATATTGTCTTAGTGTTATTCGTCAATACACCAAACACCATTTGTTTAATTGAGGCTGGACAATTTCAAATGGTCTTTTACTTGTTACACAAGTTCCAAGATTTATAAATCGTGCATTATATATTTTTTGACTAGGTATCATCTAATACTCATTGGAAGTTAAGCAGAAATAAAGAATAGTGCTAGGTTCCTTTAGACAACCTTACAAGGCGAAATGGTTAATACTCATATAATATGAATTTTTTTAAGATTTTCAGCTGGCTGTAACCTAAGAAAATGTGAGTGTACACTGTACATGTATAGTACGATATTCCTTTGACCATCGAATCCCTTTATTCCTTATATAAATTATGATAAGATAATTAATTTTCGGTTCTCTGATCAAAATATAAATAGTTTAAAGAAAGATTATTTTGATTTAAAATCAAATTGAAAATTTTAAAAAGTAACTAAAATTAATTAAGTATTTTAGATTTGTACATTGTACACCCTGCTCATATTATTGTGTTTCTAAAGAGTCAATTTTATAAATCTTTCTAGAGAGTCTTGATTGTTTTAGCCAAAAATAAAACTGATTATATTTAACATTTGTCACAACAAATGAAACATGTGATTCTGAAACCAAATTGCAATCAAAACATTCATAGGGGGAACTCAACCCCAAATAAATTTATGTCCATGAAATATGCTGGAAAACTTATTGTGTCATTCTTTTTATATGCTATATATATTTAGTTAATGACTGTCGTTCTAAGTTCCAAAAATAAACGTTGATTTCTTTCGCTAAACATTTAGACAAAATGGATAAAAAAGAAGAAAATTTGTTTCTCTCAGCCTCCATCAATTAATTTTTTGTGTTGTTGTTTTTTTATTTTTTTTCTTTCAATTGTAATCCATTCATCGACATTATTCAGCATGAATAGAAAAATTAATGAAAAAGAAGAGCAGCAAAGAGAACTGCTGCTAGAGTTGCAGAAAAGGAAAGGAGAATGTGTCAAACTGAATGATGAATTGACAAAGAGGACAACCGAATTTGAGGACTACAGAAAGCATTCGGTCTCTATCAATTCATAAACCCGTTGTGGATAAATATGTGCTAGGACAACAAAAAATAAAGTCTTTACAAAACGAGGTAACCGAGATGAGAATATGCAAAATATGTCCAGCTACTACAAGAAGGTGATCGAAAAAGTCTCAGAAGAGCAACCGGAGTTAATTATAGACACATCAAACAAGATTGGGTCAAATTCGGAAAAGAAACCTCTCGTGACGAACCCAAACATTTATGGGTCAATTATGAAAGAGGATATGACAGATCCCAGAAGCAGCTTGAGCAGAGGAAGCAATAAGCCCAAATGTTTCAACAGACCAAGAGCGAGCTACAAGCTGTTCTTAACATCAGGCGTATTGAGAATGTCGTCGAAGATGAAAAGACTGTAATCAGAAATAACACCAGTCAAAGAGAGTCCCCTGATTTTGATACCTCTAATCAAATTTCATTGTTTTTCCCAACCAATAATTTCCAAGAGACTATAAAACAGCAAGAATGGCTGAACCTCAACTCAAAACTTGAATTTCAGAAGGAGAATCGTGACCGCCTACAGTTCCGCTCTATCACAACTGGTAAAGGTAAAGAGTTTGTCAATCTATCATATTTGGATGACTACGGACGATGGGTGGATTGCTTTTGATTAGCATTTTCTTTTGTTTTCTTGTTATTTATGTGGAAACAGGGGTTCTACTCTTCTTCGTCGTTGACCTAATCCTCTTTGAATGCCTATATAGGTTTGTTCAAAATACGCTAGAAAATCAGCAGGAATATCATCTGAGAGATGTTCATTTCCTTTGAAAACATCATGTAATGGTAGGAATGCTAATGCACGAAAGCATTTTATTTTAGGTGCAAATGAAGATAGAGTATTGTAGTAAATTCTTTTTCCTAAATCACAAATTTTACGCCAACATGACTGACTCAAATGAAATAAAAAATTCAAAATTGTAGCATCTTTAAAAACGTACTTGAATCCATTATACAAAGCTTTTTCAAAATCCATTATACATTTTACTGGTTTACATTCTTTTCGCTAATCTCTAATTGTACGAAAAAATCTTTGATGTCTTATTTTTTGTTTATTTGACAATAAAGCAAAGACTCGTGGAAAGCTTCTTTCTTTTATAAGGATATGTATTGTAAAAAGCTGAGACCAAATAACCGGAGATGCGCTGAATGCTCCGTTACAGGACCATATGTTATTTGCACACAAATCATTAATGCCTGACTCAGAAGTAAATATTAAAATTCTACTTCTATCACGAATTCCAGATTCATATGCCAAAAAACGTGAGCCATCGATTAGATATTTAAAAGAATCTGGAATTTCATATCCTATTCGAAAAATTGGAATATCTGCAATACCCAAAGATGCTTGCCTCCAGTTTTGAATGTTCCGAGAAAGTGTTGATAGACTCTGCATTTTAGATTTGGCTTCCTCGTTTATCTGCAAATAAGCAGATGAAAGTAACCTCCTCGATGAAACTCCATTTCCATTAAAAACAACATTTCTTATTGAGCTGACAGCAATTAGGACATCTTTTTCTGCTTTCGATGCAGCATGATTATGGAAACCAGAACTAGAAATAACATTAGGTTCATCGCTATTAAAATCGGTGTGAATGCGAGCTTTACATTCATTATAAAATTTCTCGCATCTCCAGTATGTTTTAGTTTGATTAGGGTTATCTCTATGCTTTTCATAAACATAGTTTTCTGCATCAAAAATTTATTAAAAAAATTTCTTTTCGGTTAATAGAAACTTTAAACCAATCTTTAAAATTTAAAATTAATAAATTCAATTCATACTTCCAATTAAAGCAAATTCAATTAAAAAACTTAATCTATTAGACATTTGTTATACTAACAAAATATTTTAAAAAAAACTAAATTTAAAAAAAATAATTTTTTGGTAGAATCTTTGAGGAATCTCCGTGGAATCTTAGAAATTTTTATACCAACGAAATATTAAAAAAACTTAATATTTTGGTGGAATTTTAATTTTTTGGGTGGAATTTTCGTGGGAGGAATTTGTGGACCACCGAATAAAATATAACACAGAATGTAAAATAAACAGAATCCTTTAATATTTAAGAATGATAACATTCTTTAGCAATAATATAATAAAAATATTAAAATAAAATCATTATGAAAGGGGAAGAATACTTATAGATTTTCTAATTTCATTTCATGATATCCACATTAATAATTTATATTATACATACTTCTTTTGGAGATCATATTAGAAAAAATAACCATTTTTTCCATTATAGGGAGTCTTTATATGTCAAGGCTTTATAATTCAATTGAAAATAATAATTGAATGACAATAATTTTTTGATGACAATAATATTGATACACGATCATAGTTTTAAAATCATTTGTCAAGAGATTGAAATCAACAGAGGATAATAATAAAATTTGTGAAATTAATATTCGAAATTTAATTTATTGGTAATCTATACTTTTTCTGATATATTTTACAAATAATATGATAAGGGAAAGTATTTATCATACCAATATATCTTAATCAAAATATCCAGTAAAATTATTTTATGAGTACATAAGTTCCTAATTTTATTATGAAATTTTTTGATATAAAAAAAATTTAATGAAAGGTTTGGTTTTTCAATCAATAAAATAAACTGCACTTGGTCATATACGACTTTGATATCAGGTGCAATTTAGATCATCGAATATTAACAAGACAATCACCCATGATTCGATAATGAACTGATGTAATCCATAATTTTTAATTAATGAACTCAAAATTTAAGATCATCAGTTTAAATATCTTTTAATCAATTTTGAAGCGATTAAAATGAATAAATGTGGATTTAAAAGCATATTATAGGAGTATAATTGTATATACCTATATCAGTAATAAATATTAAAACAAATAATTGAATTAGTTTTTTATTTTTTTCCTTTTTTTGTAAAAAAGCAGTTTTTAATTAAATAATAAATTTTTGGTCTGCCAAAAAGGATTTATTTAATAAAACAAAAAAAATGTAACTTCATACTTACCGAAGGACAATTCTGCTCTCTGTTGGTCTCCCGAATGATGAGTATCATATAATGAGAAGTGTTCGTTCTGCACTGTGCATTGTTTGAATATTCTGTGGACGGATCTGGAATAGATAGTGCGCATTTTGGGGATAAATGGCCCTGTTAAAAAAACACATCGTTTATGATATCTGGCCATTTGTACCGGCTGGAGATTTCTGGGTCACAAAAAAATATAAGTCAATGATAGAAATTTAATAAAATAATAACTAATTGAGGAGCTCCATAATAATCAAGTTTTCTGATGATGAATTCCTGTTCATCTGACAGATCATTTGCTCTATCGAGTTCCGATCATTTGTAGGAAAAATAGAGATGTTATGTACCAATGCAATGCAGTTGATTTTTTATTTTTGATTTTTCTAATCTCAATATATCTGTCTGTTCGGTTTGGCACTATTCTTTTAGGTTGGGAGATCTACAAAAGAAAAATAAAAGATGTTTAAGAGAAATTATCTTACCAATCGGATAGATTACACAATCCTGAAGTCCCTTGAATTTTAATTCATTTTTGCAGTTCAAAGTGTATTTTAAATATACTTTGAAAAAATAATAAATCAGTCCTTTATTACGGACTAATCGTTGACATCAATTTCACTGATGATGTGTTTTTCGGAAAATGGATAAAATAAACATTCTCAGGGTCGGAATATAGACCATAAAAAACAAAATAAATTATAATTATAATAATTATTTAACATTTGAACTACATATTTAATTTAATTAATTGAAAAAAGTAAAAGCAAAAAATTAAATCTTTTAATTAAACTCTGAAAAATATATCGATATTTTATATAACTTTAAAAGTAAAAAAACGATTGTTGTGATCATATTGCCAAATAATAATTACATATGTCCAAACCGAAGAATTTAACATATTTTAGGCCATCTTTACATAATTTTATCAAAAATTGATGCTAGTAATATTATTATTAGGTTCGTGATTAAAATTCGAAGTCATAATTCGCAAACTTTATTTCTAATACAACTTTCATTATTCATTTAAGAAGTGGTCGATGTTGCCTTGTGTGTTCATTTTGAACTAGTTAGCCTTTTCTTTTTCTTATATATTGTGCTCATGGAGGATATATATCGAAAGCAGATTCATCGGAAAAAAGAACCTAAAATTTAATGAAAAAATAATATGTAATATAACCATTATTTATTCTACCTTCTTCCAAAGAAAAAATCCCACTTTCCGTACAATTTACACCATTTATATCATACAACTTTTAGGTGCTTAGACAGTGAAGGTGATATTAGAGGTCGTTATGTAGATAAACCACATATTAATAAAGATCGTTTGATGGTAATAAGACTCGCATTCATGGCATTCAAACCAACAGCAGTTTTGCATTGTCATTGAGGTTGCTATAGGATTTAACAAGGCTTGCTTCGCGAGTGCCCTGTCAATTGTATCAGATAGTTTTCTTTTTCTACCACATTTTCCATTTCGTTACACTCCAATTTGACCGGTTTCTATGTATCTTTTTATGATACCCGATATCGTTGATCGAGGGATATCAGTACCCAATAACATTTGAATCTGTGTCTTATTCTCGTGATATTCTTTAATGATTATTTCACGGATCAATAGTGGTGTATCCATAAAGTTAGAATCTTATTAAATTATATTTTTTGATCAGTATCATGTATAATAAAAAAACAAAATTTTATTGATATGACGTATAGACGGATTAAATTGAGCGACCAGTTTTTTTGAAAATCTTACATAAATATTTTAATTTTTATTTTTGATGAGATATTGTTATTGATAAATTTACTCAATCTTTAAGTTAGTTACATGTAAAATTTCAAGAATGTTTGGTTTGGTAAATTTTGTACAAATTTAAATGACATGAAAAAAAATATCCTGACAGATTAATTTGAGCGACACTCTAAGTTGACTTTTCTATGTATTTAAGTTATTATTCTATGGTTATTTTTTAAAATATCACACAATATTATTGTTAGGATTTTGGAGACTTGATAAATTAAAGTAAATTTTATGTTTCCGAAATCAACAAAAATGAAAGTTAATGTTTCATAAAAAATCGTAAACAAATATGTAAACAAAGAAAGGAAAATTTATGTTTAAAGAAGAAATAAAATGTTACGGAAGTGGTGAGAAATAAAATAATTAAAATAATAATCACCAATTTGTGCAATTAAACAAAACAATTATTATGCAATAAAATTTTAATTTTAACCATTTTAATTAGATGCCAATTTTGCAGGTTGTCACAAAAGTTCTTTGCGTATTAAATATAACATTATTAGTCATTTGAAGAGGTTGACTACCCTAACTGAGTGCTTAGTGAAATTCAGTAAAAACTTATGTAAATTCTAAACCAGCAAACATATCTCATCAAAGATTCTGTCGTCGGTCTTATAAACAGCATCTGAACTAATGTAAGAGCTAAAATCTCTCAAGAAACTCGTTGAAATAGTTTTTTTATGACATAAAAATTTCACTATGTATGCACTAGCGTATTCTCTTCTTATTCTTTTATAACTTTTTACCAAATGTATTAATATAACTTCTATATCTTAAAGCATTAATTCTTATAATTTTGATTATTCTTGAACTAAAAGTCTTTTGACTTACTATTTACAAATATATTATTGTATTTGAATGAAGAATTTGTATAATGTTTATACGTAATGGAGACTGAAAGTGTTATTTTAGGTAACAGCAATGACATAGCTTTAATGAAGTTAGCGAAGCCCATTATGCTTAACGAATATGCAAACGTGGCCTGTCTGCCCAATTTTGAGGAGAACCCCAAAATTCGTGAAATATGTTATGCTGCTGGATGGGGACATATGGCTGAAAGTACATTTTTTACCTAAATTTATAAAATTGAAAAACAATTTTTATTCGTTCAAACTCAACTTAGAAAAATATTGAAAAAAAATAAATAATAAATATTACATTTTTCGAAAAAACATTTTTTAATTGGAGGAAAAATATAATCCTCATTATTAAAAAAATCCATTAAAAATGTTAGATAAAAAACGCAACCAAATTACATTTTCTATAAAAATATAAAATAAATATTTAACAATAAATAAATGTAATACACTGTTAATTAAGTTTTTGAAACCGATTTTAAACGTGCAATTTGATTTATCCAATCATATTAAAGTATTTTAACATAAGACATGAATGACGTAATGGTCTTCTAACTATATAAGCAACATCAGTTGATAACTGATGATCCAATAAATGTGAAATATGTTTTCTAAAACTAAAAATTTTATATGACATTATTCTCGTTATTAAATATATATCATTTAAATCAAATTGTTGCTATTAGATTAACGATTTTTTTAGAAATTATATTATATTAAAAAAAATTTAAAATAATAAATTTAAATTATTTTTTATTTTATGTAAAAAGACTAAAATAGTCTTGTTTTATCTTTTCACCAGATTAACACATTAAAAAGTCAACTTACATCTCCTCCCTTTTATAGTCTAACTTGTATCTATTCAATACTTAATGTATTTTTACCACCTGAAATATTCTTTTTATATATTCAGCTTATTAGTCCCGAAAAAAGACCTGAATGTTTTGAATGTAGGATATTTTGATTCCGGAAAGTTTGAAGTGTAAGGATTATTTTGGAAAGGTGTTTATATTGTATGTTTTGTTTGGTTTCTTGTTTTTAGAATTGTTTCTCGCTTCCAGATGGTATATTGATATTTTAAATGTTTTTAACAGTCGGATTATTTGGACAATTTTAAAATGTAAATAACGACTTTAAAATTAAATTAATATATTTTAATCAATAAATATATCTTAATATTTTAAATTTATTTAAAAGTGATATAAAATATTTTGATAGTAGATCGTAACTTAAAGATTTATTTAATAATAAATAAGTTAATTAAAATAAAAATATTTTTGAAAATAATTTAAAATTATTTTTTAATTTAAATTGTATTTTAAATTTGTTCGAAGTATTAGAGGTTTAGAAATAGAATTTAAATTTATCAATCAAAAATTATGTGTAACAGTTTTGTGGAGAATTGTCCTGGAGGCAATTTGAGTTGTGATGTCAATTAAAGTATTGGAAATCATATTAGTGGTCTTAATATAACAA
This sequence comes from Girardia tigrina, assembly GCA_001938485.1. Lineage (NCBI taxonomy): Eukaryota > Metazoa > Platyhelminthes > Tricladida > Dugesiidae > Girardia > Girardia tigrina. The sequence goes on from MQRK01226267.1 coordinate 19,349, forward strand.
AAACTATGAATCATTAAACAGTAATAGTTCATATGAAGACAATTTTTAGGTTAGAAAGGTTAACCCTTAGTAGCCTGATTTACGAAAGTGATTTATTTTTAATATTACAGTGTTTGCTTGAGGTTCTAGATGAAGAGAAAAATAGCTAAAAAAAATCACAATATTTATTTTACATATTTATTTAGAAAAAAAACAGGTATCAATTTTGATACTTCAGACATTAACGCCATAAAGAATGTTTAAAAGATTGGTATCATAATTGAAACTCTAGGTTATTAAGGGTTAATCAGTCTTAAATGTATAAATTTATTAACCAACTATTTTTTAGTTTAATTTATAATATTAGAAACTTATTACTCTTAATATTCATTGAATATTTCATTTATAATTTTTGACAATTTTATTATTTTTGTAATATATTTTTAATATTTAATATTTGTGTTTTACCTAAAAACTACCCAGCTTCTTCGGCTGAAAAGTAACTATGAAAAATTCAGTTCAATTCATGATTTATTATTTTTATTTGAATTGTTTTTTTATTCCCCATTACACTTGATTATATAAAGAGAATCGTTTCATATGGACTTTGATGCCACTAGCTTATGAGATGAACATTTTTCGAAGGATTTCTAATCAAAAGAAGGGCAATGATATTGCCTGGTTGTGTTACAAAAATAATTATCAAAAAGTTGTTCCTTTCAAAGGGTTTAAGTTATGGTTTTCATGGAATTGTGGAAAGCGAACAGAAATTTCTAAGAAGTTAATTAAACATTTTTCTTTATATATTATTTATGAAATATTTTTGAAAATGTTTGAGAAGGAGAATGGGAGAAACTAGTTGATATTAAATTAAGATAAAAATTAATTAATTAAAAATTCAATTGTTCAGTCATATTTAACTTTTAACATACTAAATTATACGGTATTCGGTAAATTAGAACTACAACACATATGACATGAAAGAATTTGTCCCTGTGTTACTTGTTTGCTTTTTATATAGGTCTATCCAGAAAGTTTTGACAGATGGTTTTCTATAAGTATCTAGTGAACGCATTGATAAATGTCTATGATATTTACAGTATAGATAACATATACATATGTGAATGATTTTGTAAAATATAACTCAAAAATAACCATTTTTTTCTATTGTAGGAAAACTAATTTCAAAATATCAGTTTACAAATTGTTTTGAAAATAAATATTATTTGGCAATATTGTTTGAAATTATTGTTGTATTTTCATTGCGTTAAAATGAATTTGAGTCAATGTGATATTAGAATGATGATATATTACTGCTGGAAACGTAATTTGAATCCCCCGCTATATATAAAGAGAAAAAAAATGCAGCACTTGAAAGTGGTGCTGTTAGTGAGAGCACATGCTGTCGATAAGTAACACATTTTAGCAACGGAGATTTTAATGGGGAAGATCTACAGCGCTCTGGAAGGCCGTCTAAAAACATTGATGACACTATATTGCAACAGCTGGATATGGATAAATGCAGCACATTTCGCTCCATAGCACTGGACTTGGCAATTTCCCCGGAGACTGCTCGAAATCATCTCATTCAGATGGGAAAAAGGTATCTGGGTAATCGATGGATCCCACATCTACTGTGTCCTGAACAAATGGCTAATAGAGAATGAATATGCAACGAGCTGTTAGCAAAGCAATCGGCTTTTGATTCTCATGGACAACTGGTAACCATTGATTAATCATGGATATATTCGGACAATGGAGGCTGACAACATCATCGTTCTTTGCAAGGATAAGGAGATAATCCTCCAGTTGAAGTTCGTCGTGTGCTTACACCCAGAAAGCACATGATTTCAGTTTTTTGGGACTGCAAAAGAGTATTGCTAATGGATGTTCTCCCTCATGGACAGACAATTACAACGGATACCTACTGTCAACAGCTGGAACGTCTTGTTATTGCAATACAACAAAATCGGAGGCGGCTTATGGGAGGAGGAGCTCAACAAATTACTTACTTTCACGATAATGCCAGACCCCACACATCCAACAAAACAGTAGATAAGATGAAGGAAATCGGGTTCAGTGTATTGCCCCGTCCACTATACTTACCTAACATCGCTCCCTCCATTTTTTATGTATTCTTCCCAATGAAAACCGCCCTACGAGGACGAAATTAAAACTCCTTTGAAGAAGTTCAAGTGATGTTGGAGCATTGGATTGAAGAGACACCTCGCCATTTTATTCATCAAAGAAATTAGAAAACTCCCAGAACGGGGGGGGAAGTGCGTGGCTCACAATGGACAATACTTTGAAAACATTAGAGATGATGATGAAAATAACAATAAACGCTTAACATTCACTTGTCTATAAATCGGTCAAGACTTTCTGAACAGACCTGTATCTTCATTCAGTATTCGTCTTAGTTATCTATGTCACTAGTTATTTTGGATAAAGGACCACAAGGAATAGAAAATCTGATTATTTATTTATTGTGAGTCTTTTAATTTTTAAAAGCAAACAAATACAATGACGAAATAAAATGCACTGATCCTGAAATATCTCAAATTGTGGAAATAATATTTGCTTATTTACCTTCAAGAAATAAGGACCGGTATACGTCTTTTGACACTATATTACTTTAACGCAAATACTATGTATTAAGAACATTAAAATGCTATTTGATATTCTTACTTAGCAAACCTTTCGTAACTAAGCACCGCATAATACGAGAGGCAACCTAAAAGTTCATGGAAAAATTCACTGAAACCAAGAAAAATTATATATTAAAATATTACTCAACATCCGAATCAATGTCAAATTTCTTAATAAAGTCCCTTCGTACGCGAACGCACTTCTCTCATCGCTTCTTCAGATTCTGAATGCTCATAAGGAAGAAGTCTTTATGAATACTGAAATTATCAATCATTGATTTCTTTCATCTTATTCTCCCCAGTGGAATCCTATTGAAGAATGTTTTCGGTTTTCCAAGTCAATAATATTATCTTTAAATCATCAATCAATATAACGCTCACATCGGTCCTTTGTGACCTTTTCTCACTTCAATTCATCCTCGATCATAGCTGGTAGTGTTTTTGCCAATGAGAATATGGTGCAAATTAGAAATAAAAACAGTTCTAAAAGATTGTGAATTTAAAGGTACGAAACTTTTGTTTGAATGCTACAAAATTCAATTATACTAAAACGCTCACATCGGTCATAGATTAAAGATTTTATGTTTTATTAACATAATTTTATAAGGTATTATGTACGATAATTTACAGAAAGACGTTACACAGTTTTATGAGTGGTTTATAAATGCGAGAAGGTATATATATAAAAACTTCTGAGATTGTTTAAATCAATCAGTGTAATTAATTTTAGACGCGCATTATTTGATTGTGTCGTAAAAATATACGTTTATCTATTTTTTGGATTTTTAATATGGCAAATTCCTATAAATGTATTAAATGATCAACCATATTATTTGGTAAAATTTACATTCCTTTTAATATATGTAAACAAATTATTAAAATAATGGCATTTTTTGTGAAAAAAACAATAATGATTCTCTTTTGTGATATATTTGATGGTAATATATTTTGACGGTTTTACCATCATCTTCAGATCACGGATTATCAGGTTTTAAATTCTAATATGTATGAAATAGATGATAATGCATTATATTGCTAAAATGAATCGGAATCCCTTAACAGATTTGCTAAGAGTGCCGTTTGATTTTGAGATCACGAGATATGCTCAATAGCTTTAAAATGTTTGCACATAGTTTTTAAATAATCTATACTAAAGTTACATTTACATGTTTTTCTATGCTCAGAAATATTACTCTTCCACCATGTAGAGGTGTGCTTTTGGAATAGTTTGCAGAGAGGACATAAAGCTTATAACCAGTGATCTGAAAATGACGGTAAAACCGGTGAAATAAAATGTATATCGCCAATTAATATCACCAACCCATATAGTATAAAGACCCAAATAATATCACCAATTTTAAAGAATTTTAGTGATACTATTTAAATAGTATCACGACCCTATTAGTATCACTATTTAAGTTTTTAAAAATCAGTTGAAAAAAATCATTAATTTTTAAAATCATTTAATTAAATTGTTTTAATATTGATAAATATTCCATTTTAAAAATTCGTATGGCCAAACGATCGTTTACAATCGCTTTCAAAAAAGAAATAATCGAGATGTAATCAAGGCAAAAAATGTTATGCTGCAAAACAGCATTTCGAAGTTAAAAACGGGGAAATATATGATCATTCTATGTTTCAACAGTGGTTTAGAAACAAAGACAAACTTGCTAATCAAAAACCATCAATGAAAAGAGCGCTGGGAGCAGGAAAGAAAACCAGTTTGGGAATTATAGAACAAATTATTTGCGATGAGATAATAGATCTTAGAATACGAAAAATGAAAGTTAGTCGGAAGTATATTTCTAATAGGGCAGTAGCATTGAGTGAGGAGTTTAATATTAAATTAAAGGCTACTGGGAATTTGATAACAGGGTTTATGAAGAGAAATGGATTTACATTTAGGCCAACTACCAATTTAACAACATTATCAGACTCTGACATAATTTTAAGTGCTGTTAATTATATGAAATATTTAAAAAAATCGTCTTCCTTATTTAAATATTAAAAAGACTTTAATGGTGGATGAAACTGCAGTAATTTTTGAGGATGCCAGAAATATTGTGGATTTACTCGGAGCACGCCATGTAGTAATGAAATCAACTGGTTTTAGTTCAATGATAGTAAAAGCACTGATTTCTATTTGGGCAGATGGTAGGAAGGCAGTGCCTTTGGTAATCCATAAAGGAAAGGATGGAAGTCCTATTTGTAAACAAAATCATCGTATCTTGCATACTAATCAATCAAAATCCTAGGTTAACCAAAAATTAATTATAAAATGGATCGACCATATGTTTCCTTTGATTTATTTAAGCAACGGTAAGTGTATTATTTGGGATTCATGTCGAGTTCATTTAGGCCTACAAATATAAGAACATTCTATTAAGAGAAATTTTGAAATGATCGTGATCCTAGGGGGATTGACACCTTATCTACAAGCAGGAGATATAGGAATATTTCGTTCCTTGAAAGATTTGATATATTTTCGTATTAATGAATGGAAGAACTCTGATTCTGTTGTTTATACCAAAAATGGTAATCCAAAACCCTTATCGAAGGAAATCTTTAATTCATGGGTCGGAGAAGCTTTGAATGAATTGAAAACCGAAACCATACAAAACTCAATAATATCACCGGATTTAGTTCGAACCCTGACGATTGACATATTGCAAAGCATGATGTATATGGTAGAAAGTTTTGCGAGGCTTGGGTTGTTTCAAACCAGATTGAACAATTTCCCTACGAGTCTATTTCCGGGGAAGATGTAGATGATCATGATGTAGACAGTTTAGATAATAATGATGATGTAGAATGTTTGGATGTCGTTAATGAATAAAGTATTATTGATATTTGTTTTCTCTTTTTATTCATATTTTGATATTTTTGTTAATGGGAATTGAAAGCACCAAATAGTATCACGACCAAAATAGTATCACCAACTTAAAAACAATTTTTAGTGACACTATTTGGCGATATCCGTTATATTAAAATGGCGTTTTTATTGTTTTTTTTAATAATTATTAATATCATTTATATATTTTTAGAAAAGTATATTTGTTAACAACATTTTTTGATGTTTTTTGAAAATATATATTTTTAAACATAATTGTTCTGAAATTGAGAGAAATCATTGCGAGTTATATTTCTAATCAAAAAGCAATTTATATTTTTGATAAAATCATAAAACAGGCAGTTGATTATTTTTATCTCAATCTTCTGTTTTTACTGAAAGCCGCATAATTATAGAATTTGTGATGTTTACTATTTTTTCTTTAATTTATTAACGTGATTTTAAAATTTTAACAAAATAGAATTAAGAAGGATTTGTTGCAACAGAAGACATTTGGGTTTTTTAAAAATATAATATATAATATTTCTGATCAAAACAAAATAACTTTTAAAGAAAACTATTTAGAATATTTATATATAAGATTTAAAAATAATGATTTTGTTTTTTGTATGGATAACGACGAATAAATTTCAATAGGGTTGACCAGAACAGTCTAAAATGATATTGGGTTACTGTCCTATTTATGGAATAGACCAATTATTGAGATCCAAAACATAGTTTTTGGACACAGATTTAAAGTTTTTCTGACATCAAAGTTGTAGAAATCATTCCATTCTCTTTACATTGTCACATCGAACCTTCCGAAAATGAACAAGAGAAATAAATACTTGATCAAGAGATCCCTCACAAACTTTATGAAATGTAAAAAGCGACTGTTCTTAACTATTGCACAAATTCAACCGTGGATTATTGCAATGGATTTTGACGAACAAGGACAAGGAGGTTGTCTACAATAACCAGAAACACAAAAACTAGGGTGAAGTCTAGGTCAACTTGAAAAACAGACGCCTAGAAGCAATACGCATCAAAAAATGGGATGTTGTGCGTTTTGTGAATGGCACCAGGACCTGTTCACGGGGAACTCATGCCCCTTCTGAAGTTTACTGCACCTCAGTAAACCGTGTTCGTGAAATGGATACGACTCGTGTTTGTTTTCAACAGGACAACGCCAGACCTCGTGCTTCCCGCCGGAGACGCCAAACACTTGAAGAATTTTGTTGGGATATTCTTAAGAACCCACAATATAGCCTTGAAGTTGCCCCATACGATCATCATCTTTTCCATTCCCTAAGAAATTTCGTTCGGTGACACCGTCTCCCGTGAATTGGAAACTTTAGACTGTTATCGAATAAAAATATATGTTTTGCGGTTATTAAGTCTTGACAATAGCTTATACATGTATATATGACGATGTTACTATCAATATAATTTATTTTGTAATCTACAATATACATATTGTGTATGTACAGATATATCTTTCATGGAAAACTGATTTTCCTGTGTAACATGACTTGATCTGAATTCAGTATACAAGTGTTATCAAGTTTTTCACATCAGAAAGATTGGCAGCACTGAAATTCACAAGATGTTGCAAGAAGCTTACAATAAGAATACTATCCTTTAAGTATGGTCATCTACAATTCAAATCTGAACTTAGAAAATCGATGATAATCTTTTCTGGCTTGGAAGGAGAATGAAAAGCAGAAATTATATGATGAAGTAATCATGAAAAAAGAAATATTAATTTTTGTGAGCTCCCATTAAGACTCAACATTAGTACAATTTTCGATCACAAAATATTTACTAAATGTATAAAAACATTTCAAATACATTCCAGAATCGTGCATATTCGTCGTCCAATAGTGCATTGACCTTTACTTCTTTTCCATTCGCGATGGCTATCACTGAGATCGTCCTCAAGGTGATATATTTTCTTTGTGTTTTATCTAAATGTATAATGTTTAACTAAATGTATAAAAACATTTCAAATACATTCCAGAATCGTGCATATTGATAAATTGTTGTCTGTTGATTAAAATATTTCTTTAAAATCAGAACCTCAACTGTTTGAGCAACATGGCGAAACATCTCTAAATAATATCATCGCAGCCGATGATATTAGCTTATTAATCTGTATGTCACCGAACGCAAACGGATTTCGCTAAATAGAGACGCACGCAAACTCCGTAATGGAACCTATCACAAGCGTGAATCAATGTCAAAAGTGTTTTGGTATGCTTATTAAATCATTAAAACTGATTTCATTGACAGAGGAATGACAATGAGTGGTTCATACTATTCTGAGCTACTTTGCAAGTTGCGACACAAATCATTACGTTGTAACATAGTAACATTACTTGTTGGAAACAAATCTTGAGAAGAACACCTAGGGAAGAGTTTGTTTCAGACAGTTGAAGTATTGTCATCTAATAAGTATCATTCGTACGAAAACGATAGTACATAAACAAAATTAAATTTGTTTGTCAGTTTATGTTCTCATTTTACATCAATTGTATCTATTTCCTGGGTGACTTATTTTTGTCTAGTTTTTAAATATAGATATATTTCCAGTAAAACGAACCCCGTTTACTGACAAATGAAACAATACGTGACTTTGAGCTGTTGTAGAATGAACCAGATCAAATTCGTTACATTTCCCAATAATTATTTATTTTCTTTATTAATATTCTTTTTATATGTTTATATATTTTACATATTATATGTATGATAATGCGATGAGATTAAGAAGTCATTGGACTCGAAATGATAATAAAAAAGGCGGATAAATTTTAAAATGAGATAAAAAAACAAAAATAATGAATTAAATTTTAAAATTATACCACGATCTCATAACAAGTAATTTGTACGGTAATAAATTTGTTACTCATTTAATTCGGTAATGATTTTCTTTATAAATGTAATAGTTCGATGCCACAGATGTTTGGGAGAGAATGTCCACTATCATCTCTCTAAACGAATTCAAGAACATAGTCAAAAAGAGCGCATGAATAGTGATACTGAACATATGAAAAATATACATAATGTATTAAAATTAAATTATTTAACGGTTCTGTGTAACCATTTCGATAGTTATTTGAGGAGTGTCGTGTAAAGAATTTTTAATCATGTCACTTTACCCTAAATCAATGTTTAAACGGCAGTATCAGCACTCATTAGTCATGACCAGTGCTTATTGAAAAATGTTTGATTAAAATGATTTCATGTATCGAAATATATAATCATCAATTTTTTTTACTAGAAATATAATTGTCCTTCCAGTAGTCATACAAATTCTCAACAACATCTGGGTAAGCATTATTCAGTTCTTCTAAGGTAGTATTTAAATTTTGACTAGCATTCTCAAAAAAGTAACTGTAAAGTTATATCTATTCCAAATGAAGAATGCGATTCTTGTCATCTGCTCACGTACCCCACAATAGGAAGTTATCATTGTGACTTGTAACATGTAATCCAGGTGGTATTGTAATATCCTGTAGGGAATGAAATTGGAGCAATTTTGTCGGGGAACCATATATACGTTCTTATTTAACGTCCAAATTTAAAGGAAAGCAAGACACTATATATTATTATAGATTTGTTAATAAACGGCTTTATTAATAAAAATCATCCAAAATTGTACGCAAAACTCTAGTGAGATGCAACAGTGTTAAGTTTGAATATGTTGAAATGCCTAGTTAAAATAGTTTTATGACAGACTTATATTGGGTTGAGCTTTGTATTCACTGATATTTTGTAAATGAACGAATGTTTAATGTAGATGCTCTCAACATTTCAATGATTTTGAGACACGTTGCTGTACCAATTGTGGCCAACCAAGACTGCAACCTCAATTACGGTACTCTACGGACTCAATTTGGTCCACAATATGCACTTGATATTGAAGACACTATGTTATGTGCAGGACTTGATGAAGGAGGAAAAGATGCTTGTCAGGTTACTTTAAAAAATACTAAATCTTCAGAATAAATTTTAGAGATTATTGTGAAATTTTTAAATTCACTACTTATTATTATGATTTAGTTTGATTCTGGGGGACCGCTGATGTGCAAAAAGGGTACGCAATGGCTGGTAACTGGAATAATATCTTTCGGATACGGCTGTGGTAAAGCTCACTATCCAGGAATCTATACCAGAGTCCCCAGCTTTATTAACTGGATTCAAAATGTTACCAAGAATTTCTAATCGGCAATGTAAAACTAAATATTTACCTTGCGATTAGACATTAAAACAAAATAAATAAATTTCTCAGCATTGATGTCTGATTTTGTTTTAATTTCATTGAAATTAATATGAATGTTTCTATTATATTTCAGCAACAAATCCCATTAAAACTTTGATATCCGATGACGTATGTATTTGTGTTTTTTGTCTAATGTCTTTAGGTCGAAGGACCATTATAACTTTTATTTAAACTAAAAATTGTATAAAATAGAAAATGTACAGGATTCCATGGTATATTTTCAAGTTTCAATTCCATTTCAAACATATATTAAAGATGTCGGGAAATTAATAATAACTTGTAAGGACTTGAATAAAAATGAAAAAAAAGTTAGAGTTGAACTTTACTTCTGACATTTCCTTAATTAAATATTTAAATTTATTTATTTATTATTATTCATTCTTGTTGATCTAGTACTTCAATACTTGATTTTGTCAGCTATTGTTTATGTTATGTAAGTTAGCTTCGATATCTAAAGTTGAAGTCATAACACTAAAATGGGTGCGGAACTAATTTCGCTAAAGAATTAATTAATAATTTGGACTAATTTCACTAATGCTGATATTATTTTGGTCATTATTAATGAAAACCGATATTGTAGAAAAACTTAATTAATTAAAAATTGTAAAAAATTAAAGTAAAATTGTAGAAATAGGTAAATTAATTAAAATTTGTAAAAAATTATAGTAAAATAGTAGAAAAAAATAATTTAATTTCGCTTAAGATTTAATTTTAGTAAAAAAAAGATTTAATTTCAGGAAAGAACTAATTTCGCTAAATAATTAATTTGGCTAAAGATTTAATTTTGATAAAGAATTAATTTTTTTTAACTTTATGTTTTTTTAAGAATTAATAAAATTTAAAACGTTGTTATGGTAGATCAACCGTCATCTTCAAATACTGGATATGAAGTTGTAGAGGGGTTGCGAAAGAATTCCAAACTGTGTCGGACAAATTCTTTTTTGTATTATAAGAATAAAGTGTACAAAAATAGATTGCATTAAGGTGTCTAATGTATCCCACTACAGGCTGCAGTAGTAAAGCATCTATTACCATTGATACCAATGAAATTATTATTGAAACCTGCCATAATCACAAACCTGAACTATATGATGAACCAATGAGAGCACTGAAGAAGGAGCTAAAAGATAAGTCCGAAACAATATCAGAAAGTTCAAGACAGATTTTTGATAATGTTTGTTGGGTGCACTCAGAAGAAGTTGCCTCAAGAATTTCTTTCACAATGGTTGCCCAAGAAATAAACAACAGAAACCATCTTGTCTTCTCTAAGATTCCAGAAGATGTGTCTGGTTATGTTAAATCCGTAACAGAACATACAATACTTAACAAACATTATAAGGGACCAATATTTGATAGCGATGAAGTCATTGGAATCTTTTTCTTTTCGACTAGATGTTTGATAGTCTCCCAAATTTTGATAGCATATGTTATGATGGACATTTTTATTGTACCAAAAATATTTTCTCATTTTTTCATTATTTCAGTTCGACACGGTCAAAGAATGTTGCCTACAGTTTTTGTCTTGATGAAATCTAGACAATATCAACATTACAAGTTGGTTATTCTGAAAATAAAAGATGTGGTTCTCAATTTTTGCCTTCATTGTCAATTGATGACTTTAAAAATGTTCCAATCAGAGCATTTCGTGAAATATTTTCAGATTACCTGTCAAGGCTGCTATTTTCATTTTAGGCAGGCCATTGTAAGGAAACTTGGCGAACTTGGCTTGCAATATTTTTTTATTCGCAATAAAGAATTTAATCAGCTGATAAATTTGATAATGGCGCTTGGATTTTTGCCCTCTGATAAAATACGTACATTATTTAGTACATTGAAACATATATATATTGTATATATATATATATATATACTTTTTCAAGAATTTTAGAAATTTTCGAAAAAATCGATTTATCAGCACTTTTCGAAAATGTTGACATGGAATCTGAATGTACGTATGTGGGTTACTATTTAAGTGCATGAGCACTTTTTTGATATTC
>MQRK01226269.1:28940-42888 GCA_001938485.1 Girardia tigrina
GGCATTATTGATTAAATCACTTAATCCGTCCATTAATGTCCAAACAAGTCTCTCTTCCAATTTGTTGAAAATATTTAATTAGTTATTACACAAGATGTTTGCATAATCATCAATTTGCTCTATATAAGACATCGAAATTGTCGTTAATTCAGCCTGAAGATGGTGGAAAATCCACCGAAATATATTGCAATAAAATTTGATTTTAATGGCGTTCTTAATTATAAAATTTTGCCATTATTTTTTAAATTTCTTATATATATATATTTATATATATTTGTTCATACTTTGATTATATTTACAATTTTCGTTAGTTATAGCGGTGATAGTCATTCATGAAGTATAGCCATATCGTATGTTAGGCCACTGTATAAGTTGACCACCTTTTGACTCCACCATTGGTGTCCAAACTTAGAAAAGTTGCACTGTATTTATTTTCATGTTTTCTAGTATTTAAGAATATTTTATTTTTTTTATAGAAAATAAAATATATTTAATATTATATTTTTTATTTTTATAATTTAATATATTTATATCCTTATAAATTTAGTTTTTATTTTTTAATGTAACATATTTTTATACTTTTTTATATGATAAAATATTTGAATAAAAAATATTTTAAAAATAATATCATAAATAATATTATTTTAAATATTTTTTTGTTTATAAAATTTATTTATTTTTTCATGTATATAACAATATTAAAAATACAAAACTATAAAATATAAATATAAGTCATCAAAAAAATAAAATATTTAATACGTAATTTTAATTATTTCTCCCAAAATCAATTTAAAAATGAATTGAATAAAATTAATTTGTCAGAAAATCGTCTCAATGAGTATTTGTACTCATCGCAATGTGACCGTTGTGTGGCACAAAGAGACTGGTAAATCCCTTTATAATGCTCTTCCAGAAGAAGATTGCCGGTGTGAAGATGCTAGTCAGAAATTGATTCAAAAATCCTGGCGTAAATCAACCACTAATTTTCAAGTATTATTTAAATTGTAACAAACAATGTTTCTCAATTGGGTCTCGATAAGGGTTATTTTAAAGACCGAAGACAGTTACCATCAATACTTTCTTTACTTTACTCGATTGGTCCTTATTTCACAGTTTAAATAGTGTACTGTTATAATAATCAAAATCAACAAAAGGGTAACTACGATTTCAATTCGATAAGAAGGAGCAAAACACTGCACTTGCAAAAATAATTTTATTCTAGAAGAAATAGTTCAGAAAGAATAAAAAGATCGTCAAGATTAAGGCAAGGATATAATCCAAATTTATGTTGGAATTTCAATAATGAAAATTTGACGTTTGTAAATTATGTCAAACGGTATTAGAGAGAGCAAATATCCTCCTTATAATATCCGATAATATAATATATGGTGCCCAAATAATCGATAACTATCATACACCATAGAAAACGTAATCTGATTATTCGAATGAATTCGTTTCTCAATTACATTTCCATTTACATAAGCAGAAGATCATGTAACGAAGCTTTTTCCAAGAATTCTGGCGTCTGTTAAACCCAAAATTAAGACTATCCTACAAATCTTTTTTGTAAGGAAATATTGATACCTTTAATAACACTTTTAAGATGGTTAGAAAGATAATCGCACGGTGCTAAATCAGGAAGGTGGAATGAAAGATGACAGATCAATGTAAAGCATAAGTTACAGTTTATCTTCTTCCTTCTCAACTTTCTGCCTAGTAAACGAGCTTAGAGTAATACTCGTTAATACCTCAGCAGAATCAATGAGAACTATTTTTGTCCACAAAGTTCTTAGCAAATCAATTGGCTATCTTGCATCCCCGCTGTTAAATCGAAACGAAAAGAAATGTTCGTCATACATAGAACTCAGCTCGATGAATCTCCTCCCAGCTATTTCCTTGTATAAACAACAAGTTAAATCTATTCTTCTTTAATTTGAAAATGCTAGACCTAATTCAGCATGCAATTTCTTTGCTAAAAAGAAGTCAGAAAACTTTTTCAAGGATGATATTCATCAAATTTAAACATGTGGGATCAAGTACTATTGTCATAAGGAAAAAGATCTGCCAAAAAATCTTTCAACGATGAAAATAGGACATGCACTTCATGACACTTGAGAAACATTGTTACGAAAGATAATCAAAATAAATATAAAAAATCAATCTAGCATTTATGCGGTCTACCAATCAGTGTCAAATGGGCAGGAGTGAAACTTAAATGGTTGATTGATAACATCAGTCAGATTAAGGATGCTTATAAATCTGGCAATCTGAGATTCGGCACATTAGAATCATGGATTGTGTGGCAAATGACTGGGGGTGAATGTTATATCACAGATGTGACGAATGCTAGCTATACGATGCTGATGAATCTACATCGGTGCAGCTGGGATTTGTCTATTTGTAGATTCCTTGAAATCGATCCAGCGATGTTGCCAGAGATTAAGAGCAGTACTGAGATGTTTGGTAAGGTGGTGCAAAATTCTCCCAGTGGGATGGGTGGATTGGCGATAACTGGGGCTGTTTGTGACACAAAGGCTGGAATTGTTGGGTGTCAAGGTGTTCAACCAGGATCGGTTAATTTGCATATTAATACCGACGATGGTGCGAGCCAAGTGACCGTGACAATCGGCGAAGAGCCTTTGTTTTATCGAGGTATATTAAAGGGAATCGGGTTTGTGTTAAGTTCAGTCTGTTGTCAATTTGGAAGCAAGAATAATGCCGTGTATTCACTGGAGGTGAGGAAGAATGTTTTCGTATCTTTTGTTCTTTTAAATTATTTCATAAATTAATACTTTTTCATTGTGTATGGTTTTATTAATTATGGATAATATATAACAGTAAATCATTATTTTTTAAACGAATTTATCGAGAGTGAGTCACAAATAATGGTGCATTCAATAAAAATAAATATAATTTATTGGGTTGGCCAAAAAGTCATTGCGTTTTTGAGTACGTCCTAATAAAAAGCTTGAAAATATAAAACGATGTGATAAAATTTAAGTTCAATTATATATTCTGAAACCTCAATTTCCAGACTATGTTTATACAAAATATTAATTGATTTTGTTTTAATTTATTACTTTACCGTCAATTCGAAATGGAAAATCAAAATGAGCATATTCGTCATGTTTTGTTGCATTGTTTTGTATATGGTAGTGACTCCTTAAAACTTCGACAGTGTCAATACTGGTTTTTTAAATTTCGTTCTGAAAAATTTCATCTGAAAGATGCACTACGCTCCGGTCGACCAGTTGAAGTTGATGGCGACAAAATAACAGCACTGATCAAATCTAATCCAAATATGACGACAAGAGAAGTTGCAGAGACTCTGTAAATATCAAAATCAAGTGTTGGAAGTCATTTAAAGAAACTTGGATTCGTCAGTAAACTCGATATGTGGTTACCACATGAACTGAAAGAAATTGATTTGGTGAAACGTATAGACATTTGCGATTCCATTTTGAAGCGACAACAAAGTGATCCATTTTTGAAGCGCTTGATTATAGGTGACGAAAAATGGATTGTTTACAACAATGTGGAACGCCGACGATCATGGACAAAAGGTGGTGAGCCTGCCAAAACGAT
Source organism: Girardia tigrina (assembly GCA_001938485.1). Taxonomy (NCBI): domain Eukaryota; kingdom Metazoa; phylum Platyhelminthes; order Tricladida; family Dugesiidae; genus Girardia; species Girardia tigrina. The sequence goes on from MQRK01226269.1 coordinate 32,526, forward strand.
CCCAAAAGCAGAAATTCACCGAAAGAGAGTTATGCTTTCCGTCTGGTGGGATTTTAAAGGAATTGTGTTTTTTGAACTCCTTCCGAGGAATGAAACCATCAATTCAGACAGATATTGTGGTCAGCTGGAGAAATCGGCTCATTCAATTCAACAGGAACGTCCTGAATTGGCAAATCGAAAAGGAGTTGTAATTCAGTATGATAACACAAGACCGCATACAAGTTTGACCACTCGCCAGAAACTCTTATCACTGGGTTGGGAGGCTTTTTCGCACCCACCGTATTTTGGCCCCATCGGATTTTTACTTATTTAGATCACTGCAGAATTCCTTAAACAGAAAAACATTCGCCAGTGATGATGACATCAAATCGTTCCTAGACGGCTTTTTCGCTGACAAAGGCAAAGGTTTTTATGAATCAGGAATAATGAAGCTACCGGAAAGGTGGAAGAAAGTGATTGAAAATAATGGTAAAATATCGTGTAAAAATATTTGTGCATCCATGTCATTTTTTGATAATAAATATTTTAGTAAAAAACGCAATGACTTTTTGGCCGACCCAATATTAGGAAATTGTTAAAATTTATTAAAATTTATTTATTATCATCTTACAGAATAATATCATGTTCAAAATATAAGTTGAGTTGATCGATAGTCTCAGTACATTTTTCTATCAATTCTTAGGTACCGTGTTAATACAATTTCTTATTTTTATAATCCAAGAATTCTTGAACCTAATTATTGACTTGCTCCAAATTATCAAATCATATTCCATGCAAGAAGGGCGTCATTTGATGAAAAAGAAAATCTGATGTTGCTAGGTTAGTATTAGAGGTTCCTGGAACATCCTCGGAATTATTATTAAGATTTACTTCAGACATAAAAACTTTATTATACAACACCAAAAATGTTTAAATCTAATGTTTAAACAAACTTATTATTTTTTTGAGAAACAATTTGTTTTATAAATCTTAAACCGATATAAACAAAATACTTATAAATATTCATATTTGATTTTTTATTAATTTTATAAATCAATTTTAAATTACGATAACATTTTAAAATATTTAATCGTTTCGTTTAATTTTATTAATTTTTAAAAATCGTTACACATAAAAATTATACATTTTAATTTTTTTATATTATATTTAAAACTCTCAAAAATTTTTAATTAATAACAATTTAATTAGATCTTAATTTTAGTAATTTATTTTTTTCAAGCTATGAGGGGTTAATTTAAATTTTTATAAATTTTCGAAATAAATTTTCAGGATTTTAAAAATTAAATCGAAAATAATTTAATAGATTGATTTGGGTCGAGATAATTAAATTAACAGGAAAATTTGTTTTAAAGATGTGAATTGTTATATAAATAAATTTTGGTGTTAAAAAAAATGAATCCTGATATTGAGGTTGCAACCACTTCTCACACAAACGTTACATATTTAATTACAGTCGAACCTCTATTTAACGAAGTGGAAGGGACCAAAAGAATACTTCGTTAAATAGAGGTAAGTCTTTTTTTCTATACGATATCAGTGACCAGGTTGAAACCTATTCGCTAATTTAATTGTAATTGGAACCCTCAATAGTTTAATTAAATTTCATGTTCTCGTAAGTGATAAAATAATTCTAAGTGATAAAAAAATAAAAAAAGGTTTTGTGAATTATTTATTTAACAATAGCAGCACAAGTACTGATCAGAATGAGGGGGACATTAAATGTAATACAATGTCATCATGAGAAAAAATCTGTGATTTTTGTCTTTTGCTGAAAAGTTGCTCGTTGTTGACAAATAATTTGTCAAGTTCATCAATTAGTAGGCTATCAATCCCCCACTAGTTGCAAAAGGAACGTAGAATATTAATGTTGTCAATTGCCGCAGCCAGAGTAATAGGAGGTTTTTCGACGTTCATCATATCGACACATTCGTCCGACTCTTTAACAATCTCCTTTGTTGAGCCTGATGCTATCGTAAAATAAAAAATTAATGTATGCATAATTCTCAACACTTACTTGTTTAAGAATGTCCTCATCAGTAATTATTTCCTTCGTGAGAGCCATTTCGTCCACGTTGATGTAGTCTTCGCTAGAAGCATAATTAATGAATGATGGAAATTCACGCCAAAAGTAGTCAAATAGGTTGTGCACCTCGTCGCTACCAATAATTTCCGGATTTTCAAGTGAATCACTAGCTATATGGAGATGAGAAACAAAACCTGCATGTCTGAAGCAGTTTATTACAGTTGCTGATGACACATCATCCCATGCTATGCTGCATAGTTGTATGACGTCCAGGATGTTGACCTTGAACTGTGAATTATCCTTCTGTGTATCCATCCATAGCAGAAGGCGATTAAGTAGGTGGCGACGATAATGTGTTTTCAGTGAAAGAATAATGCCTTGGTCATAGGGTTGGATTATTGAGGTGGCGATTGGTGGAAGATACACCAATTCTACAGCTGCAAGTCCCATTGGTATATAGTGACTGCTGCAATTGTCTACAATAATAAGAACTTTGCGGTTATATGTATTCATCTTTTGTTCAAACTTGTGCAACCACTCAGTCCAGATTGATGAAGTCATCCAAGCTCGTTTGTTGCATTTGTAGTCAATAGGTAACTGTGACTTTTTCTAACCTTTGAAGCATCGAGGATTTTGACTCTTACCAATCAACAATAACTTTCGTTTATCTGTTCCACTCATGTTTGCACAGACTAGCACTGTTAGACGAAACTTACTTTTCTTGCCCCCAGAACATGTTTCTCCTTTGAAGGCAAGAGTGTGGGATGGAAGCAGTTCGTAGAAGAGACTTGTTTCATCAGCATTGAGTAAACCACAAAGGAGAGCTTGTTCCAAGTCATCTCTAGTTACCTTTTTAATACGTTTTAACTCTGAGTCACCAGATGTTTGGGACCACTGCGCCTGCAACTTTTCTCGTTGTGATATAATCGTCGATAGACTGCTTATATACCATATTCCGAAGCAATGTCAACTTTTCTCTTCTTAGCATTATCTACATCCACTAGGATGTCAATCTTGTCTTTCAAAGTGAGTATCTTGCGCTTTAATACTGACATGTAGAAATAAAAAAAATTTATTAAATAAAAGGGAATTTTACTGATAATAGTTCTTTATAAACAAATTATTTAATGTATTCAATAATTTCCCTTTTTTTAAATAATAATTTCTTTTTATATATTTTGAATACAAGTATTAAGAAAAAAATGTATTAAGAAAATAAATGTGTGTTTTTAAAAAATAATGATTTTTAATACAAATATACTTTTGAAAAAATACATTTCTTTTTCCGAATTTGATAATCGGTAATTGCTTAAAAGTTTTGAAATTTTCAAGTATTTAAAATATCTGAAATTTTTCAACGCGGCATTGACTTCGTTAAACAGAGGTTAATTTACACCGAAAATTTTTGTTCGGCACAGGAAAAGACTTTGTTAAATAGAGGTTTTCGTTAAATGGAGGTTCGTTAAATAGAGCAAGAAATATATGAAGATTTCTGACCTCTTAGTCGGGACAAAAAATTTGCTTCGTTAAATAGAAGTTCGACTGTATATAAAAATTTTAATTTGTACATATTTAATTTAACCTTCTTTCAAAAATTTTCCTAACATTTTTAATTCCTAGCAGTTAGGACTATAGAAAATGTGTAGTATTATTAAATAAGGATATTTGTCTTAACTTTGGTGGATATTATCTTTTGAATTAGTTACATGGCTTCTTAGTTACATATACACAGTGCAGTAATTAAGAGTTCCAAATCCAGACATTTTCCTAATCCCGGTATTCCGGAATTGCGGAAATTTTATTACACAATCATTTTTTTTCATAAACTAAAATCATTTTTCCAAATGTTTGATTTTAAAATACAATAACGAAATTTTTGTATATTTATCGACTTCATTTTAATTCACTTTTATATCAAGTAATTTCAATTTTTGAAAAAGGTAAATAAATTCTGAATCCAGGGATCCCGGGATTGGAACTCCTAGCAGTAATTCAATCATTATTTTACTTTTTTATCAGTCCAATTTATTGCGCTTTGGAAGACAATCATGAAACATTGTGTTATTAAATTTCACACCAAACTTTAAACAATAGTCCTGGAAATTCTCAAAGACTTTTGATTAGTGTTGATATTCCTTGTTGATACTTAATACATCTACTATGAATGTAAATGTTAGATTGTAATTGTTCGTTACAAATTACTCCACTTTTTAAATCGTCTTAGCTGTTCGAATTTGTTGCTGGCTTACCTACTTATTCGTCGTTCTCCATCGATTGTCTGCCTCCAAAAAATCATTTGTTTCAAATTTGAAAAAAAATCATTTCAAAATCATTTGGTTAAAATCATTCGAACAGCTAAGACGATTTAAAAAGTGGAGTAATTTGTAACGAACAATTACAATGTAACATTTACATTGATAGTAGATGTATTAAGTATCAACAAGAAATATCAACACTAACCGAAAGCCAAACTTGATGAGTTGAGGAATATTTTTGAATTGTGCTTATTGTATGTTGTTTTAGGATTATGTCTCCCACCCAGATAAAAGATTGCTATTTTAAATATTTTAAAACGTATTATAAAATCAATTATTAACATTTAAATAACAACTTTAAAATTAAATTAATATATCATAAGTGATATTAAAAAAATTGTTTTCATAAAATAAGTAGAAATTATTTTGTGATCGAATTGTAAGTTTAATTGTAATTTAAATAATAAGATGTTTAGAATTATTAGTAAAAAATTATCAATCAGGAACGATCACTAGCTACGCAAGTTTTGTGGAGAATTGTCCGAGTGGCTATTAAAGTTGTGATACTAATAAATATTATGAAAATTCAATTAGTGATCTTAATAATGAGAGTACAACATTCAAGAGAGATCAAAGGAGCAGCAAATAACAGTTCGACCTTCCTAAAATCACTTGTTACTGATGACGAGAAATTGTGCTTTTAGTATTATTAAGAACACCAATATGATTTTCCATACTTTTATTTTTATCACAGTTTGAATTTTCTTTAAGACAATTCTCAGTGAAACTTTTGTAATATGACATCTAGTTAAATTGATAAGATTTTTGATTTTGAATCGTTTTAAACAATTGTTCTAATAAATTTTCATTTTTATGCATTTAAGTTATTTTTAGATTTTATTTTTAAAATTTTACTTTAATAATTTCTAAAATAATTTTATTTAAAAATTATTTTAATTTTAAAATGATTTTATTAAAAAACTCACTTTAAGCTTATTTAATTTAATTTATTAGGTTATCCTAAAAGTTCCCGGTTAATAATTAAAATACAATTTTTTCAAATTTCTTTTTGGCATTATTTATTCGATATTGATATATATCGATTTATTTATAGCATTATATGAACTACGAGATTGCAAAGCTTTAAATCCGTGTGTTACTGCTTCACTATTGGAAGAAAGGCTCTACAACACGAAATGCTGCCAATGCAATTTGCAAAGTTGAATGTACACAAACGGTCGGAAAAAGTACGGCAATTGATTAGTTTAAGCATTTCAATAAATGCAACTTTGACTTGAATGACAGTCCTCGTTCTGGACGACCAACAAAATTGGATAACGATGACTTGCAAGCAGATTTGGACATGAAGCCTTCGTCAAACACTCACGATTTGGCATTTAAGCTTGGAGTTGGCAAGTCAACCATACATTGGCATTTGAAGCAGCTCGAATTTGCACAAGAAACCGCGTCAAGATCCACACGAACTCACCAAAGCACAGGCCGATAAAAGAGTCCGATTTTTTTTGACAACTTCTACAGAATCCACGAGATGACCGCTTTTGGAAACGAATTGTGACGTCGGACGAGAAGTGGGTCTACTAGGTCAACCACAACCGAGACAAGCGATGGGTTCCACCGGGTCAAGCAACGCCGTCAGTTCGAAAACAAAATCGATTTGGCTTGAAAACCATGTTGTGCGTCTGGTGGAACTTTGAGGAAGTCGTGCACTTTGAGTTGGTTCATAACGGCCAGACCATCAATGCAGAGCTCTATTGTCAACATCTGGGCCGTGTCTACGACAATCTCAAGGAGATGTACCCTGCCTTAATCAACCGAAAACGTGCACTGCTTCATCAAGACAATGCCAAGCCGCATACCGTCAAGAAGACCATGGGTAGGTTCCAAGAGTTGAATGGAGTCGAAATCCTGCTGCATCCTGCTTACAGTTCTGATTGCGCTCCATCCGACTATGGCCTCTTCCGATCCATGCAACACTTCTTGAAAGGCCGCCAATTCCGAAGCATTCGATGACGTTGAACAAATATGTCTAGAGTTTTTTGATTCGAAGCACCCGGAATGGTACTTTGACCAGATCCGAAAGCTTGCAGGCCGTTGGCAGAAAGCAGTCGAAAACGATGAACTGTACTTTGAAGATTAATTGTTATTTATCTAAAATAAATTCTTGCATAAAAATTGTATTTTTCATTCTTGACCGGGATTTTTTAGGACAACCTAATATTTTTCCGAAATGCATCTTTTTCAAACGATACGGGAAAATAACTGTTAGTATTGATACTCTTCAATAAATAACTGGTTGACCACTGTACACGTGCACAGTCACAACTTGATCACAACAATATAAAAAATGCATATGTATTTTCTCAACATTTAAAACATGATTGCAGAGCTCTTCTAAATACTCTTCAAAAACATTAGAATTTACTGTGGTATAGCTAATCACTTTACAATAACTCATTTTCTTCATTGACATAGCGGCAATCAAAGCAATGCAGCAATTGATTTACCTCGAGTTGTAGGCACCAAGGAATCTAAAAACTTTCAAGCTCTCATTGTAGTTTTTAAAAACATTAGAAATTTTTTTCTGACAAACCTTTGTCTTTCTGGCAATTGTTTTCTGACTCGATTGTGGATTTTCTTGAAATAAACGAATAATTAATTCGCGACTTGCTGTTTCTGAAGACATATTTATGAAAAATGAAATTTAAAAATGAATGAAAATGAAGTGAATTTTATTTTGATTTATTCAAACAACACCTACTTGATTAGTTTTTTGTAATTTGTGAATTTATGTTGGAGTTATAGAAATTTAAAATTAGTAATATTCTTCGCACTCAGTCCTTAACAACAAATCTTAGCGATAAATCATGAGCACTTTGTGATGGATCCTACTCCACACACCTTTAAATCGTCATTGTCTACCTGCGTACCTGGAAAACCTTGATAATCATTATCTTTAACGAATTTACTGAACCAATTTAAGATGTTCTGCTGCGTAGTACCGAATACACAATTGATGTTTCCCATGTTTTCTGTTGCTGAGATTCCACGTAGGAAATCGTACTTCATAATAACTCGAATGATGAGTTCAATAACCAAGATGTGTAGTAATCCAACAACAAACCGAGCAACAAAATGTTGTCAAATTATAACTATTTGAATTTATTGTAACCATGCCTACAAATTTCATACTTGACAACATAATAAAACTTCTTCAATTAAACTTCAACTTTCTGAAATCTTTAATTTGTCATTAAATTAAAATCGGCTTATTAATTCTTCTTATTTTTTTTCTTGTGACAAATTAGGGTTATCGTCAAAATATTTCATATTTAAAATTCGTCATTAACATTTTCAGGATCGATTAAGATTGAAATTCTTTTAGGCGACTTTATGCAACAGTCAAAACATTATGCATTGGTTTCGTGACTGTTTGAAGATCGTTTCATCTACTGACGATATCGATAGTGTGGCAGATTCTGTTTCTGACTCTAGCGGTTGTTTCTTTATCCCCACCACAGGTGCGGCTCGGGGACCGCTCGATCGTAGTCATTATCGACACGTTAATTTGTGGGGTGTTAATCTAACGAGCACTCGGCCGGGCCATATTTTGCGGGCGGCACTTGAGGCAGTTGCTGTGGAAGTTAGTCAGTTACTCTCAACAATATCGAACACTGCGAAAACGTCATATCAAATTCTCACGGTCAGTGGGCGCGGACTGGAACGCAGTGACGCATTTTGTCAAATTCTCGCCGATTACACCGGTTTAAGAGTTGAGAGATTGGCAATGTCCGAATCGATTATCTTAGGCGGGGCATTAATCGGTGTGATGGGCGCTAATTTAGACCCTTCTGGTCTTCAAGGTCCGATTAAAGAAAGTTTCTCGTGTTTAATGGTTCCAGGAGAGCAAAAACTTCGTTGTAAACAGTGGATTTGTTTGGCGAATGAACAGGAAGCTCTCGATCATCGGTTTTGGATTGGCAGTCAAGACGAAAATGTGAGTTTTGCCAATGGAGCGTCACAATCGAGAAACAAAAAATATTTATCCTCCAATCGAAATCTTGGATGGAAATTTCTGTCGGTGATAATGATTGGCACTCCGTTTACTCTGTTAGGATTCGGTGTCGCCTTGCTAATCACTAGAGGGAGATTAAATATATCATAGGTTTTGACTTTTGCTTTACTTTGTGCTCATTAATGATTTTATCGAGATATGATGATCGCAGTATCGTATAGTTTTTGTATTGAATATGTGAAGCACAGTTGCGAAAACTTGAAGAACGTGAAAGTCGATTATAAAAATTTTAAAATAAAGTAATATTTTGAAGAATATATTAAAGATTTATATGTAAAGTAAACTTTAAAGGGGATTGATGTCGGTGTCCGGTGCTTTCATCGCGGTAAGTGTTATTTAATTAAGTAAAATAAGATGGATGGGTAAAGAGACATTTATTGATCGATCACCAAACCCAAGGCAGTACCAGTGGTACTAGTGCTTCGCAAAATAACATTGATGAAGGATGTACAAAATCTTCGAACCCGATCGCGATGCATGATGTGTCAGTGCCCCTCAACGGTACCGCGTAGACAAATTCAGGAGTGATTCCAAGGGTGGTTGTCGACTTTCGTAATACAAATGATGTTGGGGATATTTCGGTGTCTCTACTCATTGTACGAAATGTGTTTATACAGCCAAAGCTCTAAAGAATCACGGTACGGGGGATCATGACTGGTTCTTTCTGACTGGGAAACCGAAGCGTGCCAATGCATTTAAAGCTGTATGAGAAAGTCAGTAGGATCTGTATTGTCTATTTATGGTTTATTAACTCACTACCCTGTACGCCAATGCTTGTACTTTAGTCTCCATGAAGCTCAGTTATCCGTCTAGTCGGGGGATGTTAATTATTAAAAATAAAAAGACGCCATTTAAATAAGAAATTAAAAATAGCAATGTAAAAAATTCATTATAAAAAATTTAATAAATAGTTTAAATTATTAAAAATATAGAAAATTATGAAAACAAGTATAAAAAATTCAAAGTTACGAAAAAATAAAAATTATAATTTTGTTATTTATTAAATAATTCAAATTAGCAAAATTTTATGAAATATTAAAATTATTTTTGAGTGTTTACAGTATACATATTTTTTTTTATTTTTTAAATATTTTATTATTTTAAATTAATTATTTACCATTAAAATTATTTTATTATTTATCATAATTAAATTTGTAAAAATAATTTTTGTTGTTAAAAATATTAATTTGTGATTTAAAATAAGCTTCTGTCTAGAATATGGGATTCTCAGAGCTTTCTTAGTTTTAGTACAGATCCGCATAACTCATTTTAAAATATCAATTATATGAACAATAATAACTTTTAAAGATGTAAAATTAAAGATGTAAGATTTAATATAAATTATTCTTATACTTAACTTTTGTGTTTAGTTTTAAAAATATATAAACAGAAAATAAAGAAATAAACATTTAACGAGTGACAAAATTGTGTTTATAGTATTAGTATAAATGAATGTGAACTGAAAGTGCTGGGATGAACCTCGGTGGTCCGGGGTGCAGGCTTCAAACCTGTAGTCGGTTGACATCGAAGTGGTTCGATTCCACCTTTCCAGCGTTTTTTTTTGCATATTAACTTTACATGAAAATATTACTTTAATTTCATACAATTTTGATTTACAAAAGATGTTTTATCTAATCATTACATTTTTAACTGAAAAACTAATTACTTCTTTTTGGAATATTAACACACCTCACCACCGAGATTCATTTCCGAGTTACTTACATATATTTAGAAGAAATTGGAAAATATCATTAAAATAATATTGCAACTTCCATTTCAGAGATTTTTATTTCAATTTATCAAAGATGTTTAAAAAATCAAGTTTTACAGTCACTGGCAATTAACAGTGACTTAACATCGTTCGTTTGAAAAATCCAAATGAAAATTGGAAATCTAAAAATAAATAGCCAATTAAAAATCATAAAAAACGTTTAAACAGATGATAAAAATAACTCACAGCATTTAAGAATAGTTTATATTATAGAAAAGAAT
>MQRK01226269.1:55879-73351 GCA_001938485.1 Girardia tigrina
AATTCCATATATATATATATATATATATATATATATATATATATATGTATCCATGAAATTTAGAAACCTGTTTTTAAAGGCCTTTTACTCAATCGGTTTTCTTTAAACTTTGCACACTTACTTATTCTCGATGACAATAAATGATAATGTGAAAATTTGATCGGAAAAAACTTTTTAAGATCCCAAAATGAGGAAAAAAACGGAAAATTCTGAGTTCCTGAACAATATTAATTGCAAGTTATCTACTTATAAATTAAAAGTAGTTTATATTAATTTATAATGTGTTTTTTTAATTAAAATTTTTGATTTACTAGTTCCTTGATAATCTCACAATCATCGAAATTAAGTTGTAGTAAAAAACACATTTTCTAAAATAGAGTAGTTTTATATTTTATATTTTCAAACTAATTTTAAATTAAAACTTCTTTTAAAAAAAGTTACTTCGATACGCTTCATTAATTATAAATATCGATATTGAACAGTAAAAAGTTATATCTACATTTCAAAAGAAGGAGAAAAGCCCAAGATTCGTGTAGGAAACCATAAATTTTTGATTGAATCAATTATATATTTAATTATCTCATAAATCGTTAAAAGTTGAACTCATCATTCTTTCATTCATCAACTTTGTCTTCTTTTTCTGGGTTGAGTAGTTCGTGCGAGGCTGTCGATCTCACAATCGGAAGTTTTATTATTTAGTGATATAAAGCCATTTGCATTTGTTATTGTTTTTATTTTTCCAAGTGAATCAAATCTAATTATAATCACTTTGAGTACTTTACATCATAAATAAACCGCTTCATTTCACTGAAAATCTGTATAATTCTGTTTCTAATTATTTCAGTTGAAAATGAGTTACAATTCTGACTTAATACAAAACATATACCGAGCTCTGACTTGAGTTTTCGTGAATTTCTAATATCACAAAAAACATTTTAAAATCCAAGATGGAGCAACTAAAATACAGTTATAACACAAAAACTGTTATACGCGAAGCATAATCTTTTAGGAAATAGTAAATCAATAAATATAAGTATGAAAATTCAGAACATTTTTACAGATCTACTTAATGCAGTATGACGGGAAGAGACTAATATCATCTTTTACTAGTGGCTCTGAGACTATGATTATTTGTCGGCACCTATCAAACATTAAGAAGTTTCATTTTGAAAATTCAGGAGATCCTCGAGACTTGTGAGCAGACCCTTGGATTCTGTAGATCTTTGGATGTTCCAATCCGAAATTCGGAGTGAAGTAGATCAGTGTTTTCCAAACTTTCTTCATGCGTGTATTCATTCTTTCATTTTATAATCTCTGCGTATCCGCTGGCTGAATAACACATATTATGATTACATTGTTTTGGAACGCTAAGAACTACTTTTAAACAGACAGTTATATTTTATTAACAATAAAAAATATTAATTTTTTTTAACATTTTTAGAACATAAACAAAATAATAATAAATGAAATATAACAAAAATTCCTAAGAAAATAATTATAAATTAAATTATAATAAACATTATATAAGAAGGGTTGAAGACAGGAAAATTTAGTTTTAACACAATTCACTCTAGTTTCGTGTCTCCATCGTAATCTACAATACTTGATCAAAAAAAGTTTTTAATTCAGCACGCAATTTACATTGCCCCTGCCGTCAAGGCTTACAAACACAATCCTTCAGTTCTTGGAGGAACATTGATACTTTGGTGCTTTGATGTGTCGCACATACGAAATCATCGAATCGCGTTGGTATTTGAATAATTATGAGGCCCCTCTCCAGGAATTACATTTATATTAGCTATTTTATGAGTGCTATTTTGTAATCGCTATTTTGTCGGGGAACCGGACTACTTTTATTTTTTAAATTCAAACTTTGGCAGATCTTTGATTTTTTATAGATGATAATGTTCTAATCCAGTGTTCTCCAAAGTGGTGCGTATATATCACTGAGGGTTCATGAAGGATTTTGAAGTTGTACGCACCAAGCCGAACAACCGATAAAAACTAACAACTATGGAATCAAATGGTTGCCCGACGAAATAGCGCTAATTTTTATTGATTATTAAAATTTTGGCTTTGTATAGTATTTGTTGTGTATTATATGTACATATGGGGAAGATCAACAAGGACGCCAATTCGATCGATTTCCAATGGGGAGCACCCAAGGGGATCACCTAGAAGTGGCGATTTCGACGAGCGGGTCGGCGGTTTGATCTCGGAGGTGATTCCGAAGATCTGGATCGAGGGCGGTCGGGGACGCCAGGACGCTCAACTGATGGGGTTTGATCGTGGATGCATCTCGCAGTGTTTTGTCAGAACAGGCAGAAAGGCGAGGTTCAAGTTCCTGGAACGGTATATTCTGTTCTTGGAGAGGATCTCGATGGTCATTCGTGCTGGTGGTCGAGAGCGTGGACGGAGAGGACTCAGCCGGCTGGGACTCGGGCAGCAAGTGTGCGTGGTGAAAGTGCCCGCGTTTAGCTACAATTATAAGAACAAGCATAGGAACATGGCAATATCGTGTTGATCGAGCTTATTTGTGCAGGGCTCGAGGAATATCAGGGCAGCAAAGGCGACAGGGAATGCTTAGACGGGATCCGTGGCGAGGGGTGAGTCGCCATGGTGCAGATGTATGACATGGTGTTCGGGTAGGCGGACAGCAACACCAGCGGTTGTACCCTGGTCACTGGTCACTGAAATTCGGTAGCAGGATGAACTCGGTGACTCGCAATGCGGTCCCAGGGCAAACAATTGAATTTTTCATGCATACTTCTACATGCAAATGTGGAATATTTGCTGTTGATGAAATTCTATTTGGAATCAATTTAAATGTTTTGTTCTGATTTTAAAGAAAAATTTTAATCAACAGGCAACAATTTATCAATATGCACGATTCTGGAATGTATTTGAAATGTTTTTATACATTTATACATATATGATATATATGATATATACATTTGGTACTTTCAAGTATTGGAACAATGCAGTTAATGTTAAATCTTTCAACCCATGGTTTCCTTACAAAACACAAAGTAGGCGTGGAATAAAATTTTGATTTGACTCAATTAACTCAACAAAAAATTTCAATGAAACTGTCAAGCAGTTAAAATTTTGAATATAAACGCTTCCTTCACTAACGGTAAGCCAATCATTAATTATTTCATCGACCATTAAACAGTGTTTTGTTTCTCAAACAATATAATCTGTTAACTTCAATGAAGAGTAAGAATTAATAATTTATTATTATAGTTAAAGTATAACATTACTAAAATACTGTTTAAGATTATTTAAATTAAACAATCTTTTATTTTTAATGCTATAATAAACATTAAATATAATAAAATTATCGTTAAAATAGAATTTCATTATATTTGTTTTTTTAATTAATGAAATATTATGCTAATAGGCATCCAATCTCTTTCAAGAATGGTATTGAGCCGATAGGCTCTTTAGATGGTCCATCCAAACCAAATAAGTCTATAAGCCCCCCGATAGGGCTCCTACGGGGACATCAACCTTTCGCTTCCTTACACGCTTTGGCAATACAGTCAAAAACGACCAGTCATGGATAGTAGTCCCATGATTCTACATCCCTTAGCTGTGTACGTGGACTTTACATATCCGCGAAACGGGCATCTGAAGATTCCTCTCGCAGTTAGATCTGTAAGGTGGTAGTTCAGATGGGTTTCTAAAGGACTCGCTTCTGACTCTCCTATCGAAGCAGCATTCGGATCGACGATTGGTACTTCAGTTTCGTTGTATTCTGGTATCGCGTCAGTGGTTGATTCCATTCTGATTGTCTGGGCTGATTGGACTAATTGTTCTAGTTCAGTTTTTTGTGCTATTTTGAGATGCTTGATGAACCATCCTTTGGTTTAACGGACAGCATGGACATTTATATTATTATTTTGTTAACCATTCCTGTACCATGCTGTGTAACGTATACACATTGCTTCTTGTGAAACACTACTTCCGCATGGTTTGTGTGTGTATGTGATTTTCTTTCTTTTGCTTTTGTACAAAGTCTTGGTTTGATTAGTGATTCTTTGTACATAGGAATTCCTGTGTGTGAGGAGCGTGATGTATGTTGTGTTTATGATAGTTTTTTTAAAAAAAATTATTTTATTGTTTTTTTGCAACCCTTCGCTGGTTTCTGGACAGTTTTATTAACGAATTGATCGTTTTAAAGTGAAATACAAGAAATAATGAAAGAAAAAGTTAACTTTACAAATTGGTCACAGCAAAAGGTTTCTTCTAAAGACGGATTAATTTGCTTACAATATCCAATCTTTGTACCTGTTAAGACAAAACTACTAAATTCCACTAATTTTAAAGAAGATGGACAAATGATTGTTAATAAATCAAATTCTTTATTCATAGCTGAAGGTTTCCTTTGAACATAAAAGCTCAACGTCAGATTTTGATAATGGTTTAAAAAATGATGTCGAAAATGATTCATTGAAAAGAATACTAATGTTCAAATTGGAGTATAATATGGATGAAACAGATGATGCAAAAAAATCATTGGATTCGAATGGATTGAGAGATCTCTTTAATGAACAACAGACAACGACAAGTAAGGATACGAACAGTGAAGGCAACGAGAATCTATCTGAGACAGATAATATTAACCAAACAAATGAAATCATTAAACAAGAAAACAATGACATTGAACTGCAATCCCTGTAATTGGTAAAACTAATGCTAACGACAAAATCTTGCCAATATCTTCAGTCGACTGTATAACAAAAAAATCAATTAAATAATCAATAGACTGAAATTAAAAATAATTATTTACCGTTGGAATTTAATGAAATGATTAATGTTATTTAACGTTGATGTACGTTATAAAAAAATTTGATGTCGATAAATAAATTTTATTTAACTAAGGTTATTTTTATTTTGTTTTATTACTCCTATTGGTTACTTTTTTTATAGTTAAACGTTATTAATCTGTTAATTCTTTTTTCATTTATTAGTAAAAATAGATATTCGTCAACCCACGCGAATATCTATTTTTACACTTCTAATAACTTAAATATCTATATGATATTCTTGATAATTCACAGTTGATGATTGATATTTTTCATGAATTTAGCAGATAAATTTCATTTATTATCATATATTGACTTATAACATAAGCAATGTCAATGAATATTTCTATTTATATATATTTTAAACCATTCATTTCTGAATGTGTAGCTACACAGTAACACGCACTTTTTTAGCACGGTGAGGGAAAGATCAATATTTGTTTCTGCTATGCCAGTAATATACTGTACTGTATGTATTGCTCATTATTCCATGCTTATGAGCCATTAATTATCTTGTGTTTTGTTTTGAATATGAGCAACAGTTTTTAAAACTTGAATTAGTTTTTTATTCTGGGAGATTAAGATTTCATTAATGTCTAGTGAGAATTTCTGAATTAAAACAGCATGAGATTCTCGTCAACGGTAAATTTAATAACAACCTCGGTTATCTCGAATTTTATTTCGTTCTCCATCGAATTCGAGATATCCGAGTTCTACTGTACAATTTTCTATTGTATTTTCTATTGAATTTTCTACTGTAATTTTCTATGGATACACATCATTTGGACGCTGCCATTTAGAATATGATCCTTTAGGTGTCATTATTTGGGCGCGAAATTTTGAAAAGCCAATTGATATGAATCAAGTGTCTCATTTTGATATTTTTACATTTTAAAATTCATTTTTATAAATTAATGAGTTTCGAAAATTTGATGAAAGATATTCTTTTGTGAGATTTGTTTGCCTGAAATAACTAAATTAATTATGGTTTTGTTTTTGTGATTTTTGTTTTATTTTGGTGTTTTGCTTTTGACATCCTCCATTACGGTCATCAATTGAGTCAGTAATTAAAATAATTAGCATACTTTTGCTTCCTTCACTAACGGCAAGCAACCATTAATTGTCTCATCGACCATTAACAAGTGCTTTGTTTCTCAAACAATATAATTTGTTAACTTCAATGAAGAGGAAAAAACGACTTAATTCAGTTTTTGCCGTAGCCCTATTGCCTTAAACATGGGAAAGTAAAGTTTCTTCTTTTAATTTTCTCCATTATATATAATCACCAAAAGAACTTATGGAGATAATGAGACGCTTCTGAGGATATAAAAGCAAAAATCATTTATTGCCATAAACAAAACACATCTTATTAATTAAATAAATAAGAACAAATCATGGTAAAATACACAGAATCTCTATGAAACCACATTCACGATCACAAGGAATCGGTGATACTGATTAACATGAAAAAAACGATTCAATAATACTAAAAGTATTGAGATCTGATTAATTGAAAATAAGATGATACCCTTATAAAACTACCCGGAGTATTTATTATCGAGACAAGATGTTGATTGATTCGATCAGGGTATACTCAGTGGAACTTAGAAATTTAGACAAATCAATCAGTTCATTGTCTACTCCAACTCTTGTTGGGTTGAAAATCAGTCTTTCATCAACTAAATCACAGAATCGCAAGGGTGGACCCTTGTCGATCATTTTATTTGCTTGGCGCCTCCAGTTCTTCATATTTCTGGTCCCCTGAAAGAGGAAACATCATTAAATTAAACTAACAATTTCATCTGAAATGCAATAAATAATTTTAAATTATTATGAAAATGAAACCGGTCACAAATACAGTGGAGAAATAAATAATAATAATAATAATAATAATAATAGATACAAATAAATAAATCAACTAAAGAATTTTTAGGTAGGATTTCAAGTTTAAAAGCTTGAATAAAAATCTTAATATTATTTACCATGGCTATTCTCAGTAGAAGACTATTTTTCAATCCTTTCTAAGTTGTGACCTCTTTTTGGTATAATATCAGTTATCGTGACCTCCATGTAAAATATATCTAGTGGAAACATGACATTCTCAAAATATTAGACGAATTTGGTATAAAGAATAAAAGAACGAAACTAATAAACAACTTTTAAAACTTTATTGAGTCAATTGGGAAAATTATTAACCTGTAGAAACAACGGTTTCCAGTAATTAAACAATTAACACGTAGAAGTATCAGTTTCCAGTCGATTGTCGCGTGAGCTGTTCCACGGTTTCCAATCGATTGTTGAGCGAAATATTTCTTGACTGTTTGCTTTTTTTGTATTCGTCTTCTATCTTTTTTTAACGTAGAGAGTCCTTGAAAACAGTTTTGAGGTGTAGAAAGATTGATTAACCGAGACTTTGATTGCCTGTCGGCAGTGTACTAATTAGCCTGACGATATCTAATTAGCAATTTTAATTTATCGATTTTTCAATCGATCAAAATTTGAACCAAATTATTATTATTAAATTATTTGATGATATTGCCAAAAAGAATGACAAATTAATTTTAGAACTGTTAGTGCTTTCATCTATTGGCGTAAAATAGGTTTCAATCGTTTCTTTTACTGTTTTACCCATGTATTTCTAATCGAAATTGTTCCCGAAGTATTTTAGTGATTTTTCCACCATTGCGTGACATAATATTCATTTCTCTTATTGTCTGATATCAATATTTTACCATCTACAATATAGACTGTTTCATCTGTTGCTATAAACCATTAATTGCACATTCCCTCTTTAGTATTTTCAATGTCTTTATCATTTCTTAGCAAATACAAACTTCTTGTAAATACATGGACGAATGTCGGGCATTTTCCCCTTTGATATTATTCTGAATAAAAATAACAAATTGGACCGAAAAAATCGACTTTAAATTTTTTATTGGTTGTCCATAATCGAAAAAGTTTTTGTAATTCCAATATAAAACACAGCATAACAAACGTAACTGTTGTAGCTAAAAAATTGGGATAAAATAAATACATAATACAATCTTCTGTTTTTTTAAAAGGAATAATAAAATAAAAATAATAAAATAATGAACCTACAAGCATGTACAAAAAATATATCTATACAACAACAAAAAAACCATGTACATTCCAAATAAGTAAAAGAAAAAACATACCCACACAAAAAAACTACCAAACCACATCAGTTTACCAAGATGAGGTATCACAACCATGGCTATTCTCAGTAGAAGACTATTTTTCAATCCTTTCTAAGTTGTGACCTCTTTTTGGTATAACATCAGTTATCGTGACCTCCATGTAAAATATATCTAGTGGAAACATTGACATTCTCAAAATATTTAGCATTTGCTTATAAATACAAATTTATACAAATTTAAAAATCCAATAAAGAAGAGCTGTTGTTTGAGATAAATTCGCAACTTATTAAAATCAAGGTTAACAAGTTAATTAAAATTATTTTTTAATTTATTTAGAAAACGATTAAACCGTCGAAATTAATAAACGAGAAAAAATTTTAATTGCCTTCTTAACTTGGATATTTCCGACCTTTTATATTTTAAAACATGAAATGTTTTACCATTGAACAGATCTTAAAGGTCTCTTATGTAAAATAAATTGAATTCGTTAATTACATGTAAAAAATGGGTGATTAACATTTTTATATCTACGAGGAGTTAGTTAAAATTTTTGATTCGCCAAATAATTATTAGATTTTGCTTAATTTCAAATTTTACCAAAAATTAAATAAATACGTAAAACATAAAAAATATATAAAGTTTATAAAATTTTAAAAAGGTTGAAAAGGATTTTTTAAAAACCAACAAAAATTAAATATTTCACGAAATAATTTTCAAAATAAAAAGTTTATTATAAATTAAATTTTATAATGTATAAATTATAATTTAAATTTAAAAATTAAATTTAAAGAAAATTTCATAAATGGATTTTGGCGAAACGATTAAATTAACACGAAATTTGCTTAAATATGCATATTATTTTCATTAATAAATTTTTATGTAAAATACGAATTCGGTTTCTGAAATCATAAATAACGACATTAGCGTAAATGTTACTTACAATATCTAAAATTCACTACTGACCGAATCTGTTCTTTTTTCCTTAAAAAATATCTTTAAAAGAACCAGCTGTTCAATATTTTTACATATTTATTTTTGATCCTCCACAACATAGTCAACACATTAACCCCCGAAAACACAAGTTGATGCGGTCCTCTTACTTCGTTCTTTTACTTCCAACGTGCGATCGACCGGAAATATAATTTAGACGACAAACAAAACATAAAATAAAAAGAATTCCTAAAACATCAACAAAGTCAAAGAAATCAAATTAAAAATTTATTTTCATATTATTTTTCGATTTATTTTCATAATAAAAATCATTTTTCTTAATTAAAAATTAATTTCTACAAACTTCTCAAGACTTAAAACAAAATTTTGTTTTCATTCTTTCTTCTAACGAGTTCAGTTATCGTTTATCACAATAAAACACGATTTCTTGACAAAATATGAAAAAAATAATAAAAAGACAATAAATCTCGTAAACTAGTCGGCTGTGCCCCCTGAATATTGTGTTGCTTTGACAGGAATTTGTGACAATTAAAACAAAAAAATGAATCTAAATTACAAATCAGAAATATTTTCGTCTTCAAACAATACTCAATACGATTCTTTTCCATTTATTAAATTAATCGCTTCTTTGATAATTAAATTTATTTTTTTTATTATTATCATTGAGTCAAAATATTCGACTTTCTAATTTTATGCAATAAAAAGAAAATTTAATTTTTTTATAAAATCAATTTTAGTTTTTTTTAATTAATTAATAAATATTTACTCTGTTCTTTGATCTTCTTTAATATCACAAAGATCATAAATCATTTTAAAGTTGAGATTTTACCGACGAACATTTCCATTGATTATATGGAAGTGCGTATTTTTATTTATAATAAATTTAGTGTATTATTATTAAATATAAATTATAATTATTTAAATTAAATTGTAAATTAATTTGAAAAAAAATGTCAAATCGTTGAAATTAAAATTAATAAGTCAATTATAATGCTTGAAATTGTTTATTAATTTCGACGGATTAACCGCCATCTTCAGAACATATAATTTTTTAATAAAAAAATGTACTCATATGCTGCCGGTAATGTTTATGTAATCAATAATTTCTCAATAAATCATTGAAAAACCCTCAATAAAGTTGTCGGGAGTACAATTTTAGGATACAAAGATCTTATATATAACGCTTCACACGTCCCTCTCTTCCAATCTTTCATAAATTGAGTGCACATAATTTTAAAGTTACGGGTGTTTATTTACCCTTTACTATTACAATATTACTTCCATTTTAAAATTATTATATCATGCGTTTATCGATTAGCGATATATCCACGGATAATTTAAATCACATTAAAATTTTATTTTAAAAGTTAAAAAAAATTTATACAGAATTATATGACAACGTTCATCTCTGTTATTTATATTCTCGTATTTCACTCTTTTGAGAACTGATCTTTAACCGATGTTCTCACGTTTATATGCGACAGAAAAGAAAATAAACCTCTTCTGTTGGGCGCTACATTTATTTCAATAATACCTTCCTCGAGACATCTACTCGGCAATTTCCTCACCGGACCCGGATCCCGGCTGTTGTCTCCAGAGATTGCGAACAATACAATTCAGTTAAATGAGTTGATTATTGCTACTACAAGAAGACATTGTATATTAATTATATATATATATATATTAACTATATTAATTTTGCAGCTGCTATTCTTTCTTTGTGATCAAAGTATCTTGTCTACTGTGTTCAGTCTATTCATTATTTATATTAATCGTTTATTAAATTAATTTAACAAAAATTTTTTTTTAATTTTTTTTACAGAATTGTATATATTAAGAACATTAATTGAGTTTCAATTTCATTTATTATTATCACAATTTGAATTGTCACTAGAACAATTCTCCGTAAAACTTGCGTAGCTCGTCATCGTTCTTGATTGATAATCTTTAATAATATTCTTTAACGTCTTATTATTCAAACAAATTTAAAATACAATTTATTCATTACAAAAATAATTTATACTTTAAATTATAATTTAATTATTACAAAAATTATTTATAATTGAAATTTAAAATAATTTTTATTTATTTTAAGAAATTATTATTAAAATATTATTTATGAAATATTAGTTTAATTTTAAAGTGATTATTTAACTTTTAATCATTGATACAAAAAAAACAATTCGACGTTTTAAAATATTTAAGATATCAGTCTTCCATCTGGGTTGGAGAAACACAATCCTAAAACAACATACCAAACAACATACAATAAACACCATTCAAAAATATTCCTCACAGTATAGAAAGGTTCATACAATTCTAAAAAATATATTAGCTTTTTTATACAAAAAGTAATGACCCTTATTCAGTCCGGGTTTTTTACAAATAAATTTGGTAGTGACCGAAGAAATATCTTCCTGATTTATTTCTTACACTTCAGAAGATCCGTGTTAAAACGTCAACAAGACCACACCAACTTACACAGAAGTAAAACTCAGCATCATTAATTAATTAGCATTAGCATAATTAATCTCATATCATTTAATAGTACACAGTTGAAAAAACATGCATAACAAAATGTGAGCACGGGGTACAAAAATAAAAAATAAAACCTAATTTTATTAAAAATTTAAAACTTATTTGAGTTAGTTTTAAGTCCTTTGTGATTATTCTAATCGAACTTTACTAAATGATGAACTTTAAGAAATTGGAAGATTAATCATTAAATAAATATTTTTTCTTTTAAATTATAAAAATAAACCGAACTATATTCATCACCACAATAACAAGATATAAGTTACCGCCAATCGTAATGCCAAATGTTTTCATTCATAGATTATTTATTGACTATGGTTATAAACGTTCAGCAACGTGCACATTCCGGGTTTTCTATAGACATAAGTAAAACAGGAATGTAGACAATTAGCAACAATATGCATTTAAGGGTTAATATATTTTTGAAGATAAAATTCAAGAAATTTTCATGATTTATTTTAACACCATGTTTGATGGAATACGGTTTTAATTTCTTCATTTCTTAAGACGAAATAGTCTTAATATTCATTCTAAGTTCAGATGAGATCATTTGAAACGGTGACTGAAATAATCTCTTTTCAAGACCCCCATTCGACGATAACTTCAAATTATTATTAAACCAGACACCAAATTCAACATAAAGTTTCCTATTTCTTACAACGTAGAAAACATACGTCAACCTCCGTATCTTTCAATTTTAAAAAATAAAAATAAGCAAATTCAAAAATATAGATGAAAAATCGGATATTAATGATGAGGAAATGACTTTTGGAGAACATTATGAAACCAAAGATAACGAGACCGATGAAAAACTTCAAGAAATTGTTGATAGTCCACAGAAAGCCACTTCATTTATTACTAAAGATAGAATAATTAAGAATAACGTTTAGACGAACAAAAATGCTAAAAGATAAAATCTGTACTTAAATCTTCTAAATAATAATTATCATGGGGAAAATATTACCTCTGCAACAAAGATGAAAGGATAAGACCCTTATGATCAGTGTATTTAAGGTGAATCGAGATAGAAACAGTTTCATTAATGCAAATTATTTTTTTATTTATATTTTTGCTATTGAAATATTTTTACTAAATTGGAATGTACAAAGTTGATAATTGATCATCCTGAAATGTGAAGTCACAAAATGGGTAATGCCTTACTCGTACCTCTACTTACTTAACCTTTAAAGGCATAATGTTTTGTTTTTAATAAAACAATCGTCTTACACCGGAACGGAGTCATAGATTATGTAAACCCTTACAGGCCAAAAAATGTCAATTGTTTTCAATCACAGATAATATATTGCCTAGGGTCATGAACAAGTATGAACGGTAACGTACACATACAGATTTTCGGATAAAATTAAATAAAACAGAAATATTGCGAATTTGGAAAAATTTGCATTTAATGGTTAACACATTGGATGCTGAGTACGAGATATCTCGTACTTCAATATTCATTAGTTAGACGCTAAGTACGAGATATCTCGTATTTTGGTTTACATTACTAAGACGCTAAGTACGAGATATCTGCTGCGCGCATGAGATATGCCTGCCGCGCGGCAGTAAACTTTTTTGTCCCACGCGTAGCGCGCGTAGCAGACGTTCGGTGCATGATGTCAACAGCAGTCAATGTGTTAAGAAGCTGTCAGGATCGCCTTCATTAAGCGAGAAAATAGCAGCATAATTATCTAAGAAAGGTAACAAAAATCATGGTTTTTTAAGGTTTCCAACTGGGTGTAACATAAGAAAATGTGGGTGTATAGTATAACAAAGTTATTTTTACTCAAAAATTGTTATATCACACATGCACACTGGATTTAAAGGGTTAAGAATACTTATTATTGGGTTGGCAAAAAAGTCATTGCGTTTTATACTAAAATATTTATTATCAAAAAATGACATGGATGCACAAATATTTTCACACGATATACTGTCCATTATTTTCAATCACTTTCTTCCACTTTTCCGATAGCTTCATTATTACTGATTCATAAAAACCTTTGCCTTTGTCAGCAAAAAAGCCGTCTAGGAACGATTTGATGTCATCATCACTGGCGAATGTTTTTCTGTTTAAGGAATTCTGCAGTGATCTAAATAAGTGAAAATTCGATGGGGCCAAGTCTGAAGAATACAGTGGATGCGGCAAAACCTCCCAACCCAGTGATAAGAGTTTCTGGCGAGTGGTCAAACTTGTATGCGGTCTTACGTTATCATGCTGAATTACAACTCCTTTTCGATTTGCCAATTCAGGATGTTCCTGTTGAATTGAATGAGCCAATTTCTCCAGCTGATCACAATATCTGTTTGAATTGATGGTTTCATTCCTCGGAAGGAGTTCAAAAAACACAATTCCTTTAAAATCCCACCAGACGGAAAGCATAACCTTCTTTTGGTGAATTTCTGCTTTTGGGATCGTTTTGGCAGGCTCAACACGTTTTGTCCATGATCGTCGGCGTTCCACATTGTTGTAAACAATCCATTTTTCGTCACCTATAATCAAGCGCTTCAAAAATGGATCACTTTGTTCTCGCTTCAAAAGGGAATCGCAAATGTCTATACGTTTCACCAAATGAATTTCTTTCAGTTTATGTGGTAATCCCTTCTTTCTTTTTGAATCTCAATATTAATAAATTAAAAAATAAACCTTCAAAAAGTTATTTATCGAATTCAAACAAGTGTTATATCTACACTATATATACGTTATATATACGTTTGAACAAACTTTTGCATGACGACGCGCGACAAACCACTCGAGAATTGGCGAAAAAAATAGATTGTGATAAAAAAACTGTCGTGAATCACCTGAAATCAATGGGAAAAGTTCAAAAAATGGGAGCTTGGGTCCCAAATCTTTTGACCGAAAACAACAAAAACCAGCGATCCACAATTTCGGCGAGTTTGCTTGCCCGTCATCGCTCTACTCACGGTCATAAGCAACAATTTCTTTATCAAATTGTAACGGGTGATGAAAAATGGTGCCTCTACGTCAACATGAAACAGCGCAAAGAATGGCGTAGCCGAGAAGAGCAATCGACACCGCGAGCAAAGCAGGATCTTCATCCACGAAAGACAATGCTATGCGTTTGGTGGGGTTGGGAAGGGATTATTCATTATGAATTGCTTCCTCGAAACCAAACAGTGAACGCAGAACTTTATGTTCAACAGCTGCATAGACTCAATGCCGCTATAAGACAAAAACATCCGGATCGACAACATGGCGTTATTTTGCAACACGGCAATGCACGTCCTCATATTGCGAGAATGACGAAAGAAGCCATTCAAACGCTTGGTTGGGAAGTGTTACCGCACACTCCGTATTCACCTGACTTGGCTCCATCTGATTTTCATCTTTTCCGTTCGCTTTCTAACGCTTTGCGTGGTGTTTCGTTCAACAATTATGGAGAACTGCAAGTTAGGTTGGCTGAATTCTTTGAGTCAAGACCGGGCGATTTCTACCAAAGAGGCATTGAAAAACTCGTTGAACGCTGGGAAGAAGTCGTGAACAATGGCGGAGATTATATTTGTGATTAATTTAAAGTAACTTTTATGTTAAAAAATAAAATTTTAATTTTTCAAAAAACGGCGGGAACTTATTCCTCAACCCAATATTAAATATTTTTGAGTCGAAATAATAGTTAAATATCAAATATAAGCAATACAATCTGATAATAAGTCAAAGCTCCTAGAAAGAAGTCATTTTCTATGGTTTTAGATTTATTTTTGATCAGAAAAATAAAATTTGGTCTTAGTTAAAAAATATGAACTCTTACGAAATGTTCATGGAGATGTTTTTCAATGAGAGAAATAAGGCTTTTGATTTTACTGCGCAATTTGTTACTGAGACTTAATGATGAAGACTTGTGGTGGTAATCGGAAATAATGTACAATAATAACGGGATCTGGTTTCTATAATTTGTGATATGGTTTTCGATATCTTTTGATAAGTATTGCAATCTCCAGCAATTCTGAAGACATAAATCTAAATAAATAAAGAATTCGTTAGTGTCCGGCATACTTTCATTAAAGGACTGAGCTCTCCACACAGATACGGTTGAATCGATAAAGCTGCCACGTATTCCACGGATAACTGTTCTCCCCACGGAAGCATTAGAATCGGTTTACCTGGATTCATACGCATTAATTGTGAGCGGTACGATGTTCCAAGCATCGTTAGCAATACCAGATAAACTTGGGCCCATTGTCCGATTACAGGAACCCAATCAAAAACAGAAGGATGACAAGAAATATCAAGCAGTCTTTGTTCACCAGTACAAAACAATGTCAGTAATGAATCACGTTGAATACCCAATTTCCGTAGAATTAATTCCCCATAACTCCAATATATACTGCTACACATATCATATTCGATAGTACGGTCGTACGCAATAAACACTTCGTCGGGGTATTTCATTTTCAGTGAAGAAAGAATACTCTTTAATTTTCTAAAATTGTATCAAACTCAAATTAAGTTTTGTTACAAATCAGACTGTACTTGTCTGCCACATCCATTTTATAGCAGGCTCCTGCAGGATTAAATAAATGATATCCACCATATTTGGCCGATTTATCGTCAACCTTTAAAAGACCCAAACATCCTAACAGGATAGCCTTATCAATTTCTTGATCTGAATTATCCGACAACAAAAGAAGTGAAGAATCACGCTCATTGAAACATTCATCCTCATCATCATCAAATGAATCACTTTTCGTATCATCTTCAATATTGTTTGATTCTTCAATCGGGAAAGCAGATTTATCAATGATGTCATCTATTTTTAATCCAAAGTGGCAACTGATATCCCAACCTGATATTTGCTGAGGTTCATAATGGGGAAAGATGATCATCTTTCCTTTGTATCTATCCAGCCATGTAACCTTGAAAAAAATTAGTTTCATTAATTAATTCTGTATTTAAAATAATAATAATAAAAATAATAATAATAATAATAATAATAATAATAATAATAATAATAATAATAATAATAAAATAATAATAATAATATTGAAAAATTCACATATTTTTCAAACAATTTTTTTGAATAAATTTCCGAGGAATTTTGTCATTTTTTCTCGCATAAACTATTAGTATAATGAATTTTAAATATAGATACTTATTTTAATATTTCGTTTAATTTTGAAATTTTATTATTAAATTCATAAAAAGATAAATTTTGTTGTATTAGAATATTTTATTGTTTTTTGAAAATTCTTTATTTTAACTTAATTTACGCAAATCGGTTTTATTTCGTAATTTGATTAGAAATCTTGCGTTTTTAAATCTTTTGCTTCCAATTTAATTAAAAATACATTTTATTTCAAACATTATTATTGTTTTGCATTTTAATTTGTAATCACGTTTTTTGCTGTGGGAGGCGCAGATGTGAGCTTCAAGCGTATAGCAAGTCCTAAAAGGTGCTTACAGACAAAACTTTTCAGAAAGTGTGGACAAGTGCATGAACCAGCATGCCAATTTTCATTATTTCGTGGACAAATTACAAACCAAACAGTAAAAACCTTTACTTTAAAGTCATCAAAAGTTGACCATCTCATCTTCTCTACAATTTTAATTTCATCATCAGTAACACTTTGCTTATGAGCTGCAGGAACAGAATATATAAATATAATGTTCATTCTGGCCCACTGATATGCTATCGTCCATTATTCTAAAGATGGTTCTGTTTTTTCAAAAAAGATTTTATCTTTATTCTTATACAGATTAGACCATCTTTTGATTGAAGTTAATGAAAGTTACATAAATCTTCCTAGTGGATACCTTTCTCTGAACGTATCTTCGTTTTTAATGACATTATTAAATGATTCTAGCGCATTATTTGTAGAAGGTGTTCTTTTCTTTACACCTTTGGGATACAATGTCGCTCACCTCCCCATGGTGTATCCTGGGAACTAGAAAGAAGGTCTCCTCCCTTTCTAGAAATAGAAGGGAGGTCCCCATGATCTAGGCAAAATGAGTGGACGGATCGATGGGGCTAGCAACCCTATCCTTCGCTAAGACA
>MQRK01226269.1:79798-115351 GCA_001938485.1 Girardia tigrina
TAAAACAAAATCAATTAATATTTTGTATAAACATAGTCTGAAAATTAAGGTTTCAGAATATATAATTGAATTTAAATTTTATCACATCGTTTTATATTTTCAAGCTTTTCATTAGGACGTACTCAAAAACGCAATGACTTTTTGGTCAACCCAATATAAATAAATTGAAAAAGAGAATTTATTTCACAAGAAAGAAAAAAATGATCTCAACGTTTGCCCAATTTAAATATAAATTTTTCCTATTTTTAAAAAATTAATAAAATTTAATAAAAGTAATTTATTAGTATACTTTTTCATATACAAAAAATATGTTTCACCTTTGTACATTCTTTTGCCCGGTAAGTAGCGAATTGTTATAATTTGACATTAACTTAACATTTTGTTGCTCAGTTTTTTTGTTTGATTGCTAAATATCTTAGCTATTAAATTATTGACTAATTTGAATCAAATCGACCCTTGTAATAAAAAGTGGATTCATTATGATAATTACAAACGTTCAGCAAACTGGGTGGATACGAATGAAGCACCAAAATAAAGTTAAAAAGCACAACATTCACTAAAAGAAACTGATGGGGAGTATTTGGTGGTCTACCATAGAGGTAAGTCAATATGATTTAATGAAACCTAGTTCGTCGATCACATCAGATGGTAAAGAGGTCGACTACCATCTTTCTTTACTATGCAAAACTACATACTGCACGCAGGACTGTGACAAAATTATAGGAACTTGAGTTGAAACTTCTGCATCATCCTATATACTCATCAGCCCCAACTGACGACTATTTCTTCCTCCTGTTTGAAAAACTTTTTGATCCGAAAAAACTCAATTCCAAAGATACCGTAAAATGGTCTTACAAGAATTTATAGATTATTGCCCACCAAATTTTTATTTAGATGGCCTCAACAAGTTGCCACTCAAATGATAAATATGTGTCAATAATATTGGTGCATACTTTGATGAATACAGGGTTGGCCAAAAGTAACGCCGGGTAATTTTTATATAGATTGTTATTGTTTTATATCCTCTCATTTCCTCTATGCTAATTATTTTTTGTTTCCAAGTGCGGTTCTTAAAACTTATAAATAGGCATTTCTAAAAACTTTTAGATTGTAATTTATATAAGAATTTTATTTTTATTTAATAAAAACTAAAAATTTCTTTATAAACTTTAACTTTAATCAAGTTATTTAGTTTATAATCCATATTAATTCATTTATTTTTAAGTTAAATTTGTTTTAAATAGTGAAATTTTTAAATGCAGTGGTGGCTAATAAAGTCCGGTCAATTTGATATTTAAATGCAAAAAATTACGGAAAAGCGGCAGAAATTTATAATAAAAACATTGATGAAAGGTCCAATTAAATGAGAGTACGATTCGTTGAATGGCAAGCAAGTTTCTTGAAACAGGATCGCTGCAAGATAACAAGGATGCACAAACTGGTCGACAAAGAGCACAAGATGATGAAATGGTGGAAACTGTGCGCGACTTTTTCGAAGAGCAGCCATCAACATCGCAAGTTAAAGCCTCACTTGAACTTAGGATACCAAGGACAACACTACGGCGAGTTATGAAGACGAAATCGCATTTACATTTAATGATTGCCAAACCTGCATTTCCCAAACGCGTGACTGTTTGGTGCGCAGTGTCATCAAATGGAGTCATTGGTTCGTATTTTTGCACGGAAAAAATCAAGGCTGTTGCGTACAAAGATGTTTTGGATACCTTTTTCATCCCAAACGCTCATGGTTTGGACCAAATTGATGGAGATTGGTTCATGCAAGATGATGCACGACCCCACAGGAGAGCTGATATATTCAATTTAATCTGCGAACACATTGATGGAAGAATTATTGGTCTAGATAGCGAAAAACTCACTGGAAACGGAATGGATTGGCCATCACATTCACCAGATTTAAATCCGCTAGATTTCTTTTTGCGGGGGTATATTAAGGACAGAATTTTCCGTACTCTTCCGACTACAGTTGATGGATTAAAGGCAGCAATCCAAAGGCAAATCGAGGACATTCCATCCGCTACACTGGTAACAGTACTTAAAGAATTTGAAAATCGCATCTCACATGTAATCGCAAACAAAGGAGGTCATTTCGAAAATTTATTTTATTAAATAATAACAATTTAAAACTTTTTTTAAAAAACTTTTTCACTTTTACTTAAAAAAACATCCAGCGTTTTTTAAAAAAAATTTAAAAAGCATAAATCAAAAGAGCCGCACATGGAAACAAAATATAATTAACATAAAGGTACTGAGAGGGCATAAAACAATTACAATCTATATAAAAATTACCCGGCGTTACATTTGGTCAACCCTGTATTTGTATTATTAAATTATCAATACACTTTGACTTCACATCTTCAAATTTCATACTTGAAGACCTAATAATATTGCACTCTTTAAAAAAATCTTTCAGAAAAATAAATGTTTTGCAAAGTATTTACGAAGAATGGTTACAAAAGAAACTTAAGAACGAGCACCTGTTTGAGCCGATCAAAGATCCCCGACAAGACAAACATAAGTTACACTACTCAATTATATCATCAGTTTAGTTTCATTAGATATAATATTTTATTTATATGTATAAGTTGTCCAAGAATAATATTATCTACATTGAAATTTTCAAAAATTATATTTTGTCAACTGCTCTTTAACAGTCTCAAACGACATTGTCGATTGTCAATTGAATATTTTCTACTCAAAATATATTTCTCAAAAAAATTAGTTCAGTTTTTCATCAGAAAAAACTTTAATATTTAATGAATAAAAAACAAGAGAGAAATTAAAACAAGAAGAATGTTTAGGCTTATTTTACCTGATAATTTAGGAATATAGGAATTTTTATTCAAAATTTAAATTAATTTCTACAAGTTTTTAGAGAATAGAGCCTTAAAGAAGAGGAATCCCAAAACAAATATTAACAATAAATTTTCCTCAAAAATAATTTCAATATTTCCAATTTTATAAATACGATTTTTAAATTCGGTAGAAAAGTATTTAATTTTAGATAAAAATGTATAATAAAATGATAAAATAATAAATTACATAATAAGTAGCAAATAATAATTTGAATATACATTCTCTACGCTTTAATGAGTGGACGACAACCCAAATCCTAACCTTAACCTTCTTCTTATAGTACCCTGATAAATGATCTATAAATGAATTTGAAAGTTATGGTCGGACACTCCCGACACCAATGTAAGGTGCGAGGCGTCGACCGTGGTAATCTGAGGCGATGACACCGTTGTCATGTTTGAGGCGACGTTCACAGAAGCACGGCTCGAACGCGGAACTCCGTCTGTTCCCATATTGACACGAGAGAGCGGACCAGCTCTCTGTCGCCCCCGGTGAACGAATAACTCTCCTCATGCTCGACGACATATTCCTGATCAAAAAAGGAAAAAACACGAAAAAACGAGTTGTCGAACCAACCGAATTGGGATGGCGGATTTACAAACAGAGAGGGGTGGCCATCACGCCCAATCGGCCAACATTCACAACCGTGAATGATAAGCGATCCCTTCAACGAAGTTGAATAAAAAAGACCAAACGCTTTTAATATATATTGTTCACAACAATCGCAGGTGTCGGAGCACCCCACATCAATAAATCTAATGGACGATTGTTTCGTCATCAACATTCGACTGTGTTAATTTGAATTCACGCCTTTTTTAAAAGCCATTATGTGTGCTCTTATTAAAACAAGCATTTTTATTTTGTTTTTTAAATATTAATTTTTTCATTTAATTAATTTTCTGATTTATTTTCGTTTTACATCACCGCCATTTATTCAAATTTTCAATCAGTCCGTTCACATTTTTTTTGTATTATTTTTGTTATTAAAAAAGTTTTATTTTCGATTTTTTTTAATTTACTACATATATAATGAAAAATATAAATATATTTAAAATTTCATTTTCCATCGTCACCAATTATAAGTCAATATGTAGGATAATAAAATGTTAATTAATGAGAGATTGTATCCGTAAATATTTATTTTTTCAAGATTTTAATCAATAATAAATTAATCATTTAATAAATGGCAAAAATTTTATTTATTTTAATTAAAGATTTTAAGAATTGAGACGGCCTTGCTTTGCCAATTTAAAATATTAATTAATAGGTTAGGGTTAGGAATTGCGAAACATTTTCAATATTCAATTTCTTAAAAAAGCTTTTAACAATATTATTTTGCAAAAATATCAAACCAGCGTTCCCAACACTTAATATTGTATAATTATATTACTAAATCCATATTACTATATTAATTATTAATAAATGATATTAAATAACATTATTAATA
Source organism: Girardia tigrina (assembly GCA_001938485.1). Classification (NCBI taxonomy): domain Eukaryota; kingdom Metazoa; phylum Platyhelminthes; order Tricladida; family Dugesiidae; genus Girardia; species Girardia tigrina. The sequence goes on from MQRK01226269.1 coordinate 84,120, forward strand.
AAATTAATAAAATATTATGATTAATTTTCAATCATTCTAATTTTAATGAAGACTCACTCCGCAAATGGAGCTAATTTGTAGCGAGATGCAGGCAGGCTTCAAAAGGGATCACTAAGGCTATTATCTGAGCAACACTTTTCAAAGGATGCGAGAGTGGAACAATTAATCAGAAGAGCATGGAAATGACCAAAGTGTTTTAAATGATATGCTACAGGAGAATGCTGAAGATCACATGGAAAGAAAAGAAGATCAACAGCTTTGTCTGGAAGAGAGTGGCCGGAATCAAAAGAAGAGACCACCAAGAGAAGGAAGCTGAAATTCTATGGACATCAGATAAGAAAACAAGCACTAGCAAAGGTTATGATTGAAGGAGGAGTGGAAGGAGAAAGACCAGAGAGACAATGTAAATACGACTTAATTTAAGAATGGAGTAGATTGAACATGGAAGGTCTGAGAAGAGAGGCTACAAATAGAAAGATATGTGGAAGGCTTGTGCACAATGGGGTGTACCCACATCCTAACGGCTAAGGTCCAAAAGAAGAAAGAAGAAAGAATACATTCCACAAAAATAAAAAGTGTTACTAATAACATACAGGTTAATTATTTTAAAAATTTAATGGAGAACGTTTTGTACTTTTAATAGAAGAGAATCTGTTGTTTATTTGAGATTTCTCAATCATTCACGATTGAGTTTCATTTTGTTATGCAAATTTATTATTTTCATTTATCAAATTGACATAATTGTTTCATCCTTTGATTTGAACCGTTTGTACTTTCACTCATGAATTCATATCTCTCAAATAACTTGATTAATTATTGCAGAAAAAAATATTAGGGGAACAGAACTTGATTAAAGGGGTTTTACAACAAGTACTGAATCATTCTAACTTCCCTACAAAACATGTTTGAAACTTAAGTTCTTGTGACTATATGTGAATTCTTAATGAATCATAGCACCAATGCTGAGATTATTTGTAATGCACAGTTATCCGTAACAGTCGGGGGAGGCTTATTAGTCAAGATAAAAACTGTTTTGTTTTCTTACTTTTCTTCTAACAAGCTCTCATATAAAAGAGAAATGAAAAGTTATTTATCCTCTCTCTTATCCTTCATTTATATTCTTTTCTTACTTAATTATTAAAGAATGCCATTCAAGGAATGGAGGCTGATAATTATCAAGCGTAACGGAAACATTATCAATTGAAGATAATAACTGATATTTTCTTAAATAAATTATGTTACTAATACACATTACGAAAATTATTTAATTACATTTGTCCGAGAGAATAATTAGCGAGGATCGCGGAGCCTGATAATCAAATCTGATCAATCTAAACTAATCTCACATAAATTATTTTTTGATTTCTCTTCAGCAGAAGGATTTTAAAACTCATAATTCTCCTAATGAATATTTCATTTCCAGTGTTACTGAGAGATAATAATTAAATAATATTTCCCAAAGACTCATTCTACCCAAGTAACTAAAAGTACAGAATATGAACTCTCGAAAAATCTGCCTCTGACATCGACACAACTATTTTGCTTCTGGGCCGTGCAGCCTGACGTCGATGGATAAAGAATTTCATTTATTTTAATTAAAACTTTATTCACTTTGAAAAATTGAAAAATCAAAAGAAAGAAATTTTAATTTTTTTGAATTTAAAAAATTTCTTTAAATTGAATTCTCCAGCGATTTTGTATGCATGTGTGTATAGATGACCCTGTTTGTGTGCGTGAATGAGTCATGCTTCCGTGTGTGTAAATGACAGTTGTTAACCAGCGGTATTCAAGAGTAACTGTCCTGTATTATTGTTATGATAATCTTTATAATTTTGTAATTTCTTAACTTGAATTATCGATATTACATGTTATGCATTTATGTTTTTTAATATATTAAATTTAGCATCGATATTTACAAATAATTATAACAGTATCATAAATAATTAATTTTCACTGAAAGGATAACTGTGAAATAGTGTTAATAATCAACTCAACAGTCTTTTTTGCTCACTTTTCAATAAAATGATACGATGGTACTGCCCAAATTAAGTAATTGCAATGATTGATACAAAAGTGATTATTGTTTTCCATTGTTACATCATAATACAAAAAATGATTAACTATTAAAGTAATAATTAGGGCTAGGAGTAAAATGATTTCTGAGAACCGGTGTACCGACCATGAAGTTACTTAAACAAAAAACTGTTCTTTATCAAAATATTAAATACTTTTTATTATTTTTTAGAAATACTACATAATAAATTTTAATTTACTTGCTAATTATATTATAATTAAACAAATACAATAATAATAATACAATTAAACATAAGATGACAAACGCATTTTTATAACAAATTTCAGTTTAAAAAGTGAACACTTCAAAAGACTTAGGTGTTAAACAATTCAGTTGCGCTATTACATTATTTTCTGTTACTGAAAATACACGTTCAGAAGGAACACTGGTAGTGGGCATTGATAAATACAAGAAAATTTCAAGAATGGTTGGTTTGGTAAATTTTGTACAAATTTAAATAATATGAAAAAAATGTACTGGCGGATTAATTTGAGCGACACTGTATTTTCTAAGATAAGACGCAATAATCAAGAAATGATTAGCATTTTCGTGCCACCATAAGTTTATATCTTGTACATTTTGTTCTGCGGCTCCATAAGATAATACTTTAGTGATTTATACATTCAAAGGTTACACTTTCTGAATTATTAGTGGTATTTATTTTTCCAGAAAGTTTTAATATCAATTCTTTCATGGATGAGTTTCGTAAACCTAGTTGAGAACTCATATTCTTCAAAATTATCACTTGCATTAATTATATGTATTAATTCAAGATTCTGTTTGGAAGTAGAGTGCTTTGAAAATTATTAATTATTCGGTATTTTTTGTTCCTCCTCAAGGAATGAAAGACTTTTGAATCATTAAAAACATTGACCGTTTTTAATGCACTAGAGTCATTAACGGAAGACCAACTATCTGCAATTGAACTTTGGAGTGCGCAGAGTTTGACTTTTTGGGTAACGCATTTTTAAGTCAATAAAAATTGCTGGACAAACAGTTTTGTTTTTCCTTCCGAATGTTCGGCTTATTGAATTGTTTCATTCAAAAACTGATGAGCACAAGATAGTATTAAAAATTCATTAACAAATTTTACGCGAAACATTGCTGCTGTTATTAATTTCCAAGGTTTTAGAATTGCTATTAATGTTCGAATTAGTTCCCAATTATTTTGAGAAAGTTCAACTACCAATATATTATGGCCTTTTTGTATATGACTGTAGAACTGCAGAAATGGAAAGCATATTTTCCAATAAACTCTTTAAAATGTCAACCGAAGAGGTACATCTAGTTATGGAATTTTGAAACTGTGTTTAAAATGTCCAACCAACGTCCGATACTTTTCCAGTAAATCTTTAACATAATATAATCCTTTTGTTACAGATAACTGCATCAAATGTGCGAAGCGAGATTGATGTCTAAATTAAGGCTCCGGAAATGCAGCAATCGTATTTCCAGCATTATCTGTAACAATTACAACAATCTTATCTTATAAAAGCCCATGTCACTCACTGCTTCACTAACGCTCATATTATCTACTTACAATTGTAAGTAGATATTTATATTAATAATAATTCATATGGAAAATTATTATTAGCAGAATTATTCATGATAATTTTCCATATGAATTATTATTAATATAATTATCTACTTACAATTGTAATTATATAATTATATAACTATATAATTATATCCGTCATACATGACGGGTTATTTACTAGTAATATTAATATTTATCTTCCAATCGTTCAAGATTGTACAAATTGATTTAGTGATATTTTTTCCTGTATGGCTTTCCGAAAATTCTTTTGTGGTGAAAAAATGAGTTTTCAAATTTAAATTATCGGTAATATAATTTACAGTAAAAAAATAAACATATTGACTATTTGAAGTCCAGATATCGGTATTAAGTAAAAAAATTATCTACACCACGTAAGTTGTTCATCATTATGTTTCGTTTTTCATCAAACAGTCGATTCAATAAGTCTTTGTTAAAAACTTTTTATTAAGAATTAATAAAGAATGGTGTACCGGCAATTTCTTTGGTGCACTGCGCCCAGCCCTAGTAATAATGCAAAATTAGAACATCGGTTCAGATTGTTCTGTAAACAAGGAAGTAAACGGTGTTACTGGTGACAAATCTGAAGTGGACTGTGGTTTAGATAAGACCCCTTCCCTAAGCTCAATCTAAAAGCACTGGGCTATGTTCACCAGAAACGGAAATCAGACGGGAAACCTTGTCCGATTCTCTAAAAGAATTATTGAGAATACAATTATAAATGTCATATTAAAAATATTTCCAAGCACATGCTTATGCTCTTAATACTTAAAAAAATAATACCAGCATTTATAACAAGTAAAACACTTCTTAATTAAAAACTAATATATTATTTATTTATTTTAGTTTTATTATTACAATTTCCTGTATTAGTGGTTTCTCATGTCTTCCTCTCGTCAGACTTTAATTTATAGATTCGATATAATTTTAATTTGTATATTTCGCATACCCCAAGGGGTTCTGAACTCATGTTTAGAAACCATGAGTAGACAATTATAATGTTAAACTGAAAATAATTAGACTTAGTTTTCTACTATTTTATAAATGTTATATTTGTGAATGTTATATTCATAATTATATTTTCATTCATCGATTTGCTATTATTCTTAAATTTAAAGTTTGTTTCATTAGAAGTTAACAAATTACAATGCTAAAACACATATTAAGAGATCTATTTCCTTAGTAAGCTATACATTATATTCTTGTATACTGTGATGGATTCCTCAAAAATTGGTACAGGATAACAGAGAGAAGTGGGGAAAGAAAACAACAGAAACAAACCACCGAATGTGAATTGTTTGTAACAAACTGAGAACGAATAAATAAGTGCTCATCAGCGTTAATGGAGTTTCAAGCCTCCTCAAATGCCATTAGGCCCTAACATGATTTTGTAAAAGATTTACTAAAAAATTATTTCTATTTACATTTTAAGACATGACTTTTATCTCATGAAAGATATTTCTGATCACTTTGACTATTTAGTCACTTTGACTATTTAGAATTGCTTTTAATGTTCAAATTAGTTCCAAATTATTTTGAGAAAGTTTAACTACCAATATATTATGGCCTTTTTGTATATGACTGTAGAACTGCAGAAATGGAAAGCATATTTTCAAATAAACTCTCTAAAATGTCAACCAAAGAGTTACATCTAGTTATGGAATTTTGTTTTTATAAACCTGTTTTTATCAGAGAACTATCGAAAAACAAGCATCGTACTTTAAGGTACAAAATTCGTCATCCAATTTCCTTAATCATTCGAAACCGTTGTTTTCGAATTGTCCGACAGAAGGGACCATCTGGGCCCATAGAGATTTATTCGTTTTAATATTGATACTTGCAAATTTATTTGACAACAATTTCGTATCGGATTCGTAATTCGAATCTGTCAAAATCTTATTCAATACACCGTCATCGGTTAAGAAAGTATTTTTCAGAAACACCGATTCAGCTTTGTCGTTGAGAATTTTTAATTTCTCTGTGATTTCAGAGTTGCTCGGCTTTTGAACGAACATCATTTCGGAATCGACCGTTGTAAGAGGCACAGTAAAAAAATAGAAAATTATCGATGAATTAAGTAATTTAGAGATTTGCAAATTCAAAATAAATTCAACGTTTATTGATTCAATACAACTGATACGAAATCAAAACAAAAACAAATCGTCACGTTGCCATGCAACATTTCATTTAAACAATACAAAAACTTGAATTCTGTTTTTAATATATAAAATTATAAAAACAAAATTTAATTTTATAATTTTTAATATATATAAATAAAAATTATAATTTATTTATCAATTCTTAACAACCGTTTTGAACCATTCATCCCATTTTATTTGGTATAAATGTTATGCCGAATTCACGAATTAGGCAAATTTTTACCTAAATATTTATTCTCCCATTCTTATACTGTTATCACCCTTTTATCATTTCACTCTTTTATTTTTATCACTCTTTTACCATATCTTTTACTACTCCTTCATTAACTGTATGATATTGGTTTGTTTGTCGGATTGCTTATTATTCTATGATATTTTATTTTATTATTACTATTATTACTCTTATTTTTATTGTGTATGATTATGGTGTTTTTTCTTTTTATTTTGAGTTTTATGTTTTTTGGTTGACCAGGTAAATAAATGGAGCTTTGGTTTTTATTTGAAATTATAAAATTTACAATTTATAAAAATATCCTGATTCAAATAGCAATTTCCCATAGCAATATTGGATATTTGAATTTTGGATTTTAAATAAATCAATGCTCCATTGATTTATAATTCATAATTATCATTTGACTATTCGTTTTCTGTCAAACGCCAATTTGTTGTTTTTCTAATTATTTCTGTCATACGAAAGTGACATATTGAAACCGACATCATACGATTACCTATTACGAATTATTATCAACGAAAGAAAACATTTTTCCAGTATTTATCTAAAGACAATCATTTTTTTGGTGACGATTCGTTAAAAAATTGTGTGTGAGTATCCGTTTTTTAATTAAAAGTTTATTGTTGGATCGTAACTCATATCATTTGTTAATTCTTTTTCTTGTTCTTTTTGTCTCGACTAAACACGCTCACCAAACAATACCTAGTTTGGTTATCCTTGTTAGTTTTTTTATAATAGTAAAAATAACAGATTCGAGTCCTAGTGAATCGGGAAACAAATTTGTTATTTTTACAATATGTATTTAATATGAAAACTTTTGTAATTAATATGACAAAATATCAATTTAATACGATAAATTATCGATTTAATATGAAAAAATATCAAGTTAAAATTAAAAAAATGATTTTAAAATACAAACGTTTAAAATTCAGCTTGCCACCAAGGAAGACGTTTAAATAACTGTTAAATAAAAATTTTACATTTGGAGTATATTTTGTATAAATTAAGATTTTCTTCATATTTAATTTAATTTTTCATATTAAATTGATTCTTTCGTATTAAATACATCATTTTCTTATTAAATCAATATTTTTTCATATTAAATTGATAATTTTTCATATTAAATGCACATTTGTTCATAATAAATGCTGAATTTTTTCATATTAAATTGATTTTTCTTAATATTAAATTGATATTTTTCATATTAAATACATAATCTTTCATTTTAAATAGAGAAATTTTCATATTAAAGTGAATATTTTTCATATAGTTAGTGAATTCGGCAATTTTTTTGCCTAATTCATGAATTCGGCAAGTCGGTTGCCGAATACACGAATTCAGCAAAATGGTTGCCGAATACACAAATACTATCACAATTTGCACGCTTGAATAATAACTATCGAAATGAATCATCCAAGATTCACATTTATAAATGTTGATGTTATCCTTCTGTACTTGTAAAATTGGATTTGGGTTATACTAATATTAAACTACTAGAAAGACTCGTCATATATGACGAGTGAGATGAATATTCGTCTTTGAAAGTTCCTGTTTTAATTTTTAAATCGTAATTATTATAATTTATTATTTATTGTTTCGAATTCTGTGTTGATTTAACAGTCAGTCAATTAAGTCGACTTGAGCGTCTTTCTGTCTGTAAAGGCGCTGCACAGACAGAACCGTCTCAATGCTGGCTATCCAAATAGACCACGTTTTTACGTGCATTCACTCCGGTTCATCCACAATTTTGCATTTTATTTGTTGATATTATTTTTTAATAATTAACATTTGTAATTTATACTTAATTGATTTTTAGCAATATAATTAGTAAATAAGTGATAAAAATCGTCATTTATCAAATAAATTAGCATTTTATTCGTATTTTCATAAAATTTTTCATGAAATTCCTTGTAGGAATCATTCAAATCGTCATTATTCAAAATCGTTGTTGATTTAACCATTTAATGACTTGCACGGTTTTCTATCGATTTCGTCGGCTTCCGGGCGTCTTTCGGCTAAGGCGCTGCACAGACAATGCAAACTATCCATATTAATCACATTCTTAAATAGATTCACACCTGTTCCTCCGCAATTTCACATTTAAAAGTGTGACTGACTTTTAGAAAAACTTTTTGCAGCGCAAACCTCATCAAAATTGGAGTCCATAAAATTTATTATAAAAATGTGCTTTTTTAATTTTTTGAATATTTAAACAAAGTTCTTTTTTTAGGAGTTTTACAATTTTTAAATTTAACCGTATTATAAATATGTATATAATAAATATATATAGAATTTTAATATGCGTGTTTTTAATGTAATTACGACTTTAAAATATATTGAAATTAAAATATCTATATTAAAATATAGCTACTATTCCTTACACCGACAAACAAACAAACAAACCTTTTAGACAAATATTATGTATATAATATTTGAAAAAAATCTAGAAAAAAATCCAGTTTCAAAGGTTAAAGCAACTGAGTACCAATAAATAAATATATTCATTAATCAAAATATACATAACCATCGAGTAAGGACCAGTAGTGATTAATATTCCCCCTAAGATGTGCAGCGGCGCGACCACTAAGTAAATAGCTTACACTTGCGCAGCTTAATTGCTCCCTGTGCAGTGTATTAAAAAATTTTTTTTTCAAAATATAAAATTAATTTAATGACTTTTTTTAATAGTCATTAACTTTTTATCATAACATTTTTTAAAATTTCAAAAACAGTATTGTATTTTAAAAATTTACTAAATTATCAAAAACCTCATTTATTGAAAAAGAAAAAAATTAAAAGTGAAAATTTAAATGAAAGGAATATTCAAAATTTTTAAAATATGAAAGAAGAACAAAAAATTTCGAATTTCACTGGTTAAAAATACAGAAATGTATCTCATTATTTTACTAATATTTAAAAAAAAATAATTAATATAGTGTATCAACAACATCACAATTTGAATGTAAACATTTATTGACAACACAAACAGATTCTTCACAACAATTCTCATAGGTCATCTTTCTTTGATTGATATAGTTTTTGATTAAATATTTAAATATGAAAAATCAATGAATGGGAAAGTTTTTAATATTAATTTTTAATTTCTTAAATTTTATTGGACAAAAAGGCATTACGTAATTTTTTTAAATGAACATTTATTTTTAAAATATATTAAATTTAATAAGTTAAAATCGTTTACTAAAAATATTATTAAATTTCATAATTATAAAACTTTAATTAATTAGTATTTAAAATTAATATCATTAGATTCAAATAATAAATCAATAAACATATCTGAGTAGGAGAGTCACAAATCAAAACAGCATACAACCAACAAACTTACAACATTCCAAATTATCCCTCAAATTGTGATTTTAAAGGAAAAACTTGAATCTGGAAATTTGAAAACATTCAGTGATATAATTAACTTTGTGCTCTCTGAGGATAACTTTGCTGGTTCGGTATATTCATAGATATATGTGGAACGTTTCAAGCTTCAAGTGCTGATGCTGAACGTGGTTTCAGTTTGATGAATGAAATTTAAATAACGTAATTGGTTAGAATTATGTCATCTGGAAATCAAGTTGATATTGATATTGTATATAAATCACTACTAGAGATCTAATGACTTGAAGGTACCTTTGAAATGTTAAAGGTTTTCTGGTGAATATCCATTTGTGATTTATTTACGATTAACTTTCATGAATAACAAAAACATTCATTATAACTAAAATTCAGTATGACAAAATATTTCTTTGATAAAAGGACAAGAAATGTTTCATAAGAAAATATTTTTTTTGTTTATAAATTTACGCATAACCATTTGTAATTTGTGCACTTTCTGTAGAACCTTCTTTCATCACTCAGGGGATAAGAATAAGAAACATTAAAAGTCACTGAGAAATAACAAAAATAAAGGAAATAATCATAATTAAATTAGTAATTAACCCCAAAGGAATTCCAAATTGTTTATTCAATTAAAAATTCCAGAGCAATAAGGGCTGGTTCAAATGTGTTTATACAGCACAGGTAGCAACCATCCGACTTCTGTCCTGCCAATTTAATTTCAACTGTCACCAGTTTTTTTATGTGTTATAGATGATTTTATTCAAATAATTGGAATCGAAAATGAAGGAAATTAATTAAATATATCTACGACCCGGCTAAGACATTAAATAAAACAAAAGTACCTAAACAAACACTTTGGCTTAAGCAGGATGGAAGAACAGATAAAGGAGAGATGATTATGGAATGCCCTCTTTGCTCATAATATACCCCCTTCGTCTTAAACGAAATTTCAATATAAAGTAAAACAAAAGTATAAAAAAATATTTATTTTACTTATTTTTCTAAAAGCAGTCATGTAAGCCTTTTCGTCTGTTAGATCTAAATTGATAACCTCCTTCAATGTTTTCTTCAAAATTAATTAGGTTGAATTGCCTTCAGCCGCCTATTGTTTGACACATGGAGCCAGTTAAATTTAAGGTGGTTATTACCTGTCTTTCATTTTCTTCAATTTTAAGGAGTTTTAATAACATGTTTCAAGTTTTAAGAAATATAAATAATTTTCTATTTCTCTTTGATCAACTTGTAACACTCTTCATCATTTGTATAATAATTTGCATCAGCATTTCTCGAAGTCCATGACAACGCGACCACAAAATTAATGGGCAATGATTTCGCTACACCCATATTGGGTTCTTGATTAAAAGACGTTGTCTTTAACACAAAACTTTATTTCTACCACAATTTGAGTTTTTTTTAAACAAATATTTTCGAGGAACTTTTGAACTTTCTTTTTACACAAACCATTATAAATAAGAATTGATATAAATATAAATATGGTTATTGTATTTTTTACGAATTAAAATTCTATACTTTTTTTAATAAAAAATTATAAAGTGAATTAAAATTTTGTCACAAAGATTTTGTTGCGTCTTTTATTAAATCTCAATTTTATTGTACCTTTAAATTTACCTGTTTCTCAATTAAATTTCCCAATTCTATACAATAGCATCTTTCATTTCGTTTTCATAATAGTTTTAAAAATTACTTTGGATAAAATAATATTTTGAAAATATAATTTAAAATTGCAATTTCGTTTAATTTAACAACTTTTAAATTACCCCTTTTTTACATAAAAAATAAAATTATATTTCCATTAATAATTACGTTTTCCAAAATAAAATTAAAATCGCATTTTCATTTAAATTGATTTAATTGTTTTACAATTATATTTTGATTCCAATTAAAATTTCCAAAAAAATTATAATTACATTTTTAATTTACTTCGATTTAAAAGTTACAAAAAATATTTTAGTTTACTTTCATTTCGCAAATAAAATATTAAACTTTATATTACTTTTGATTTTATTTCAATTAAATATGTTCATCAAATTTGAAATTAACTTTTTTACTTTATAATAAATCTTTTAATAAACCTACCGTAAAATTTATTTTATTTCTTACATAAATTAATTTTTACATAAAATTTCGGAAAATCTTATTTTAACATATCTATAACAATATTTTACGGAATGTAATTGTTTAATTATTAATTTGATAAGATTGTTAATTCCAAAATTTTATGAACTCAACAACGCTCCCAACAACCCCCATGTTTGACTTTAAAATTTTTGCATTAATATTTAATATTTTTCTAGTAAAAATTTCACTTTTTATAGGCCTTGGAATTTACATAATTTAGATTTAATTTTTCATTATCGCATGACCATTTTATACTGTCCATGACCCCTTGTTTGAGAATTTCTGAAGTATATGATTCGGAGGAACATAATAATTTGATGAAATGTAGCATTATTGTATTAAATCATATTTCACAATTTGTCTTCTAGTGTCATTTATAACTGTGATAATAATGATAAAAATTCAAGAGATAGTAATAAAAACAAATACACCATTTTTGTATATAAATATTAAATTTAGAAATAAAACATAAATCTTCTTTAATGGAATAAACAGAGAATAAACAGAAAATGAAATAACAGAGACAGTGAACACCTTTATAAATACCGAGCCCATGGTGCATGCCACCGTCAAAGGTCAAATTTTTAATCACCCGTGTCTCCTTTCCACCATTATTTACGGGTGCGGGTACACTTTAAATAATAAATTAATTAAAATATATAACCCATGTTTTACAAAAAGTTTAAACTTTGTAAAAATTAAAAATTAAATTAAAACCTTGTCACTGTTAATTTCTATTCGAATAAAAATGCTTTTAAAATTCTGTTGCATTTATCAATTAACATCAACGTCAAAGTATGAAAGGTTTATAACAGATTGCTCATGAAAAAAGATACAAACTGTTATAATTTCTTAAGATTAAAAAAAACATTATTCATTATATTTGCTTTACAATAATTATTCTTTAAAATTTTACAAAGCCAAAAATTTTAAAAATATTTTTTGAAGGTTTTCAAAAGATAGAAACCTCATTCACTTCTTGCTCACAAAAGAAAAATGAATGGAAGAGACATTCATTTAGCTGAGTTATATTTATAGTTAAGAGGGTGAATAATTGTGCTGTTTTCTATGATATGTTCAATACTTATTGAGGGTCTTATAAATTGCGTTAACAATAAGAGATAGAGAACGTTCGCTTGTTACGTTTTGTTACGAGGGGAGGGGGTGCAAAACGTTGTGACATAACAAATAAAATCAATTTTGTATTATTGTTCTACATTTCATTCCGTCTTAAAAAATTTCGTTCAATAAAATTCACTCTTTCAGAATATGTAATGTTATATCTACCTCAGCATATTAAGTAGTAAAGTAGAATGCTTTTGTAAATAAACAAAATTGAGCCGTGAATGACGTTAGTCAACCAAAAATGCAAAAAATAGGTTTAAAACCTATTTTCTTCTTTAAAGGCAATTTTAAAATAATATTTAAAAATAAGAATATTTTCGAATAAAAATATGAAAACTCGAAAAAAATTAGAATATAAGATTTAGAATACAAGAATTTATGGGAAGTTTTTTTCAATGTCATCGTTGATTCTTACGAAACCGTTGTTGGATTTCTAGATCAAGATAGCTCCTAGTTCGAATCAAGTAATTTAATTCACAAATCAGAAACTCGGATTGCTCAACGTGTTCAATCAACTCAATACATGAGACAAAGTGTAAAAAATGCCTTTTTATGTATTAAGCGAACGATCCCATAGCGATTTCTGATTCATTAAAAATTAGAAAGATTTTACGAAACATCTATCAACAATTTATCAACTTAATATTTTATAATCAAAAAGAAACTATGATTCACAAATAATCTGAATTTACAAAATTGAAAATATCTGAAATATTTCATTGAAATCAAATATAGTTCAGTCATACACTTTATATATCTATAATATTACTTCATGTCTGGAACCACTGTTTTCTAGAAAGGAAAGTCCTTTATACCGCTCAATGTCCCAGAAATCTATGGTCATCATTCCCAAAGAATTAAGCAAATACTCCCATCTTAAAAAGTTTGCTCTAGTTGTATCTGGTCCCGTAATGAAAAGTGCGTCTCCTGGTTCTCCTAACGCATGATAATAAGGAGCTACTCTAATTTTACACTGGTTATACTCAATAAGTCTTCCTCTCTGAAAGAAACATTACTTTTAAAAAGCGATTTATATAACATCAATTTTACTAGATAAAGTTCAACTTGTATTAGAGTATTATCAAATAATTCGGCTCTGCTCTCCATCAACAGGGTAAGACATACTTGTGTTTTACCATTTCTGCCGGGGATTTCTGTTAAAAGGATAGAAACACTTTCCTTTTTGTTAGAATGGATTTGATATTGATAAATGGGATTAGATTCAGTGGAATCAGGTGGCGATTTCGAGTTGGTATTTTGTAGCCCCATTGCTAATATTCGACGGTCAAGTTTGACTTTAATTTCGACGGTAACATCGAGATTTATTGGTGAACCAATTGTATTTCCATAGGGTATTAATGAGCAATTAGTGACCTAAATAATGACGAGGAGTTAATAATTTATATAATTTAAAGAATTTTTTAAATTAATCATTTCTTAATGATAATATTTTCATGCATATACTTCTCTAAGAAAAGAGGTTTCCGTCATGCATAAATGTTGATCTCGTCTTGTAGCTATCATTGAATCGTTAGAACAGAATATGGAGAAGGTTCTTGAACCTTTATTTCCTACGTAGATTAGTTCAGATGAAGGGTACTCGCATGTCGCATGTAGCGATCAGTCCGTGTTGTTGTTGCTTTCTGTTGACTAAAATGAGGAGCACTTAAAAAGCTTACTTGTTGGATGAACTCTTCAATGTCAATGACACGACAGAGTGGTAAGCATCAAAACGTACAGCGATCACGACTTGCTTCAAACTCAACTGCTCTTCTTTTTTTTGTAGAAATATCCGTGCTTTCACAGCGTCTAAGTATTTCGAAATGAATGAAAAATGACTTCCGAAATGCCTTAAATAACGTGGGCTAAAATTAAAGTTACTAAAAGTAATTCTAAATGAAAATTTTAGGCATATAATTTGATATAATCGGTTACTGAATGTCTAGTACACATATTTGTGAATATGGTATAATTTTGGCGATATTTGTATATCTTGATGGTTCAACTGAGGGTCTAATGGTCTTGAATTAAAATTTTTATATTACCACTTTCTTTCCCCAAATACCTATGATCTCTAGATGTATTCAGAAAGCTCTGATCGATCTTCATAAGTATCTTTACATAAATGCAACTATTAAAAAGTAAGAAATGTCATGTTTGATTAAAAAACTTGATTGGAAAACACCAAATGTATGTTAAAGTAAAGCATTTAATGATGATGGAATATGTATATACTAGAGTCTAGTATACTAGACAATCAGCAACCAATTGTATTAAATTATACGCCTGAAATTTTAATTTGGAATAACATTTAGTAATTTATATTTCCACAGGTTACAATAGTCATTCTCAGAAGTCATTTTTCATTCATTTTAAAAAATGAGACGCTGTGAAAGCACGGTTATTTTCAGTTAAAGAAAGCGCAGTTTGTTGCCCATCGTTAGTTGAGTTTGAAACAAGTCGAGAGGATATCAGATATTGAAGTTTACCACTTTGTCGTGTCATAGACATTGCAGAGTTCATCTAACAAGTATGTTTTTCAAGTACTATTCATTTGGTTCAATTAAAAACAACAACTGTTCGGATTGACAACAACATTCGGCGTGCGAGTACCCTTCATCTGAACTAATCTACTAAGGAAATAAATGTTCAACAACCTTCTCCATATTCTGTTCTAACTATTCAATGATAGCTGCAAGACGAAATCAACCTTAAATCATGAAGGAAATTCCTTTTTAGAGATGCGTGTGCGTGAAAACATTACCATCATGAAACAATTACTTTAATAAATTCTTAAAGTAAATGATCGAATATGATGTTAACAAAAAAAAGTATATTAAGTAAAACAGGTTCACTAAGTATCGGTAGGAAATAAGAGTTCGGCGGGGATCATTAAAAATTTACGATCATATTCTAGGGGTTAAATATCATGATATGATTAAAAATAACTAAAATGATAAATAGATAATAAATTACATTAAATCTTATCCATTAAATATTTTTATATTGACTAGGGGCACTGATGTTTGAACATTAATAATAATGCATCGGTACATTCACAGTAATGCATCAAGACATTCTGTTGCGATAATGGCTAAAATGATTGCACATAATTCTAAAAGTATTTGTTTAACCCTATAAGTACGGGTCACATCAATAAGCGTTTTAGCGTGATTTCTGCGACAACCGGGTTGCACCAATAAGCGTTTCCGGATATATTTCATCAAAACTATACGAATAACATCCAATGACGCAGCAGCTGCAGTCACACTGAATAAGCATTGTTTATGTTACTTCTTTTATCTAATCGTAAGTACAAACATTTTTGCGTCTAGCGCGTTTGACGTTGCCAAGTATACCTGTATCAAAAGGGTTTATTCTTTGAAGATTGATAAAAATATCGAAATTATACCTTTTATGAGTACAGTGATCGAACTCATGATCTATGTTCGACAGTGATCTGGTTTGTGTAGCTCAAAGGTTGGTAAACATTTTCCCCATTTGGGATGTTTTTATAATTTTAAAAGACTCCCTATGAAAAATTGAATATTTTTTAATGTTCTGAAAATAATTGAACCAAACCAAAAAATTTATCATTATTTATCCAAAAAATATAACAAACACATAAGCGCATGATAATAAAATTTTTCATCGTTTGAATCAATAATAAATGATATTTATATTAATCTTTATATATAATATATCTCGGCCAAATTATAAATGAATTTATACCTCGATTAGCAGGGGGGCCTCTTCCCCACGGCCCATCTGTTTCGGTGTTTCCACAGATGTTAATGTGACCGGATATTGAACATCAATTGTTTGGACATTTCTGGCCTGAAAATTGATTAAAAGATTAGTTAATTTTTATTATTAAAAGACTTCATCTAAACCGCTAGTGAATGAATTTGTAAATGTTAAACGTATTTTTTACATTATTTAGAATTTTCAAATCAAAAATAAATTTTAAATTAGTAATTAATTGTTTTAGAAACAAATTTAATTTATTTAAAAAAAATATAAATAAATTATACCATTCATATTTGTTTTTAATGGCAAATTACAGAGACACCGTCTTATCTGGATAATAAGTCTTAGTGTGAACACTGTCCAAATTAAAATATCATTTAATATTTAAAATGTCTGTAAAGCACCTCGTAAAGGGTATGGACAGCTACCTTAATGAAAGGTTGTGATTCAAGCAGCCTCATAAATATAAACGTAATTCAAAAATCATTTACAAGTATATATTTATAATTATACTTCACAAATAATAAAGACAAATTCAAAGGGAAGTTTTAATCAAAATTTTTTTAATCAAAGGTCAATCTGCTAAAGATGAAAGATTTGGTATAATGTTTTTAGAAGAAAAGCTTTTCAAAGTTCCAGCCCAGATCTTAATCCAGATATTAGAATTAATATACTTAATTGCCTACTAAAATTTCTGATTTAGCTTGTTGGGTAATTGAATCACCTTTACCTCGATATACAACGCTATCTTGCTTATAATATCCCTCCATTTGAGGCTATCGATAATGGTATGTAAGAGTTTCCGATTCTAAAGAGAAGGAATTTTACCAAAGAATCATCGAAAAGTTTGTAAATCAATGGGAAATGTTATAATCTGATGGTGATTAAGTAATTAATTAAAAACGTTCTATTCTTTAAAATATTTTTTAATATAATTTTTATTAAAAAAACGACATTACTTATAAGAAACTTAATAGATACACGAAAAAGTTGAGTTTTCATCTTAAAACCAATCTGTATAATCTAATAAAAGTAAATCATCATCAATTACTAATTTTATATCGGTGATTCAGCTAAATTTAATATATTTTAGTCATTTATTCATACTGTCTCATTTGGATTTTAATATTTTTATTTCTATTTATCGCATTAAAGACCAATCCTGCCAGCATGAACCGTGTACAATGCAATTGTAAACAGTCATAACAAGAATTAATTAATTTATTTAAATCTGACACCGAAACAATTGAATATTAAAACAACGTCCCAATATTTATATTGATATTTCAGGAGCATTTGTAATAATATTTACGATCCTTTATGTGTATAAATATAGATA
The DNA here is from genome assembly GCA_001938485.1 of Girardia tigrina. Taxonomy (NCBI): domain Eukaryota; kingdom Metazoa; phylum Platyhelminthes; order Tricladida; family Dugesiidae; genus Girardia; species Girardia tigrina. The sequence goes on from MQRK01226269.1 coordinate 101,841, forward strand.
TAAATATAAATATATGATTCTCTTATCCTAACATACAATACAATCTGTCAAGATCCGTCGACTCACATACGACTCACAAATATAACTATAAATATAGTTCATTTATGTAAAAAAGAACTTTTACGAAAAAAGTCTAAAACCACCTAAATCAAAACATCGGTCACTGGTGCAGGTAAATTCTCGGTATTCGAAAGTAGAGGGTCGGTTCAGCCGAATATTAGCGAATTTGATATATTTGTGTACATATTTTTAGAATTAAAAAATATTAAAAGAAATAAGAGAAAGTTATTTTTATTTAATAAGGATTCGTTATTTTAAAAATAAATCAAATGTATTAATCATGATTATAAAATGTTGTTTGAAACGTGTTGATTGATTTTGAGTAGATTTAAAAAGGTTTTGTATCTATAGTTGTAAAAGCGTATTTAAAATTGTAATAAGTTTTTCATTTGATTTAATTTTAATGAAATTGAATTATAAACTATTTTGTGTTGACTTCCAAACAAAACCATGTTCCCTGATTACTGGTACGTAATGTCAGCGGAGAGAGTGAAATTTATATATATTAAGTCCAAAAAATCCATTGAAAACTTCAATAATAACTGTGAAATAAAAATAATTCATCTAAAAGATAGAAGATGAAATAAAATGTAGTGTGAAAGTATCACAAGAGAACGAGACCCTCTTAAAGGCTATAATTTGTCATTGTGAAACTCAAATTGGAAAAGATGCGCTTTTCGATATCGTTGGAAGAGTTTATGAACTCGAGATGAAAAGAATAACTGAATAAAATGGTGGACGAGATGATAATGATCGGGAAGAAAACTTGATGGGCCACCCTAGGTTCGGAAAATTGATCAAGGAACCACAGATGCACGCTAAACACTCGGGATCGATTCTGTATATTATCAATATTATTTTCATATAAACTGTAAGTATCATTTATGTCACTTTCATTATTATCACATTCTGAAGTTATAATTTAACACCACAAAATTTATTTAAAATTTATTTAAACTTATTTCATAACTTTTTTTTAAAATATATCAATTGTTATTACTGTAAACATATTTTAAATAAGTATTTATTTATCATATTTTTACTCTACATTTTAATTTTTTACTTTATTTCTTTTAAATTTTCAAATCAAAAAAAATAATAAGTTATTTTGGTGAAACTTAAATTTAAACTAACCCCTCATATAAACCATTACAACATAAAAAATAATGTAACAAATTATTAATATAAAATTACAGATGTAAAAAATTTAGAAAAAAATAAAAAATTTCATTTTCTCATAATCGAAATTAATTTATATATAATCAATAAATCAAAAAATAAAACATTTGACATAATAAAATAATTTTTCAAATGATAAAACAGACGTAATTAAAATATTTTCGCTAATGCTATTTTCCCCTTTAATATTATAAAATTTTATAAACAATGAAAACAATTTTTAAAAATTTGTATAAATTATTTTTGAAAAAAACTGAAACAATAATTATGAAACACATTAAAATAATAAATTACATCAAGGAAATCTCTCCAAAGAAGACAGATTTGCGACTCGATTTCCGCATGGCTGTGAAAGGGTCCGGGCGCGTTTGGGACTGTAACATCATGGATGCAAGCTTTAAACTGCATTTGACACTCATAAGTTTCGTTAATATCAATCTAAACTGTATCTTTAACTAATTTATTCAATAATAATATTACTTCTGGCAAAATGAAAAATTGGTTGGGGTAAGTCCTTATTGTTTTTGTCGATGGAAAACTTAGAACTGCCCCGGAAGGCAAAGCCATTTGACCTGTGTTTGTAATTCTAACATTACTGATTGTTATATTTTCATTAGGTTCCATGATCCCATCGTCATTATTAGAAAACACCTAAATTTTAAACAATATAACAATATAATTTTAAAACAGAATTACAAAAACATTTAGTTTAGAAAATATCAAACGAAAATACTGTTTTTCATTGTGAAAATATACAAATACTGCTGTGCCCTCACATAAGATATTTATTTATGTATTTTATTTATTATGTATGAATATATAAATCATATATTATTAAAATTAATAAAGATTTTAAAAATTCAATGCAAAATATTATTATTGTAATTATCATGAGTTTTATCTAAAATCTCATATCCCATAAATGCCGAATTGTTTGTGGATTTATTTTCAACAACAGCAATTTTCAATCTCAATTCATTCAATCCCCTCCTCTCTCTTCGTGGTCGACAGTCACCAATAACAACAACAATAGCAATAATTCCACAAAACCCAACAATCGTTTCTTATTTGAAGAACCTCTCTCGAGCTCGATTAATAATTCTGATATTCGCAGTCATCTACCCCTCAACAAATTATCAGTTATATTCAGTACTTTATTCCGGTTTCACTGTGACAGAACACGTTTGTGATTTTTCTTTTATTATATTTTTACATAGTTTTGTTAAATCAAAATTAATTTTTTTTCTATTTTTATTTATTTTATGCATTTATTCAGTTAGCTCTTTTACAAATACTATTAAGAGAGATAATATTTCGTGTACCAATTTTTGTTACAGTAATGAGATATTCTGTGAGTGCTCTCTGTCTTTGATGGAGATGAGACGTAATTTCTGTTGGGTTCTTGATCAAAATTATAATTCATTAACACCAAATTTTATTTCTATAACAATAACAATTATTTAAACAATTTTTCTTGAGGAATTTTTATTTTGTTTTCTTTTTTTTGACCAGATTAATTATACATAAAAATACTAGATTAAAATACTGAAAACTTATTTATTAAAACGTTAATTAAAATTGAATTTATTTTTTGATTACGTTAATTTAATTCAGATTTTATTATTTTATAAAAATCTTCAAAATACATTATAAAAATCTAAATAATTACTGTTCTATTTTAATCATTTTAAACGTATTTTGCATCAATTTCTAGTAATCTAAAATTATTTAAATGTTGTTATTTCAATATTATTTATCTAAAACCAGTTAACTTAAATATAATTTTAGATCTTTTATAATATTTGAATGGTACATTTGCTGTTAAAATTAAATTTCTTAATATTTTATTCTACGTTAATTGGTTAAACATTTAATTATAATTATTCTTTTAATACAAATTGACACTATTTCAATTTTAAATAAACATTATGATTTTTTTTTATTTTACCACCTAATTTTTAAAAAACATTTAATTATAATTATATTTTTTATACAAATTTGATACCATTTTAAATGGTTCAATCACAATGTTGACGAGCCCATAGAAGATGTTATTCGGCTATAAATCAATGAAAACAATGATTTTTACTGTGCAACATAGGATTTTACACCATTTAACCAAGTTTCCTCTCCACTTTCCGAATTTAAACACTTTCCAAGCGATTCTTCTAATCGACATTTTAAATCATGATTTCTTAGCCGTAAATACGTTAAAGCACTCATCAAAAAACTTCTGTTATTCCGTTTTGTTGTCTTTCAAGGTCCTCTACAACGACTTTTGTCATCCTCTCATTCAGTTGTGCGATAAATTTTAATTAGATCATTAATTATGGCTGGTCATACATTGAACCACATTGCAATGTAAATGCTGCATTATATTTCTTTTTATGTTGACCAAAATGTTTTCTATCAGTTTAGCAGTTACTCTCTATGGTAAATGTATAAATTTTATGCATAGATTTTACACTATTTTGCAAGAAAAAATAGTTAGTGAAACTTTAAATAAATGTTAGTTATTTATTACAGCCGAATATCAGAATGTTGAAGAAGTTTCCGGGTACTTCTCCTATATATTTTACAAAAAAAAGAAATGACAAAATGAACATTATTTAGCAAAGGAAGGACTACCTATCCTATTCTTTGGACCTATCGACTTTCTAAATGCTCAATTTTATTTTGAGATGAAGAAATCTCGGCATCCTATTTCCATTCTTGAATTTGTATCATCGCAGAAAGTGAGCCATCGATAGGTACAATTAATTATCAGATGGTGTGAGATGGAAATTAAAGTCAACAAATTACTTAATTTTCTATTGAGTTGTATGTGCAGAATAACGATTTTGCTTACAAACTTTTTGAAATCCTCGCAGTTGTTGATAATATGAACCAACAACTATAATAAAGGAGAACAGTTTGCTTTAAATCACCATATTAACCTACCTGTTTTGACCCTAATTTATTTTGAACTGATCATTAATATTTAATAAACAAAAATTAATATTTTTTGAAAAAATCTTTTTAAACTGAAATAACATTTTATATTCTAAAGCAAACTTTTATTATATTTTAAAAGTATTTTTTACTCTATATAAAAACTCAAATAATACTTTATTTTATAGAAAATTCTTAACAAACTGTGAGTTTCGGCAGTCTTCAAATTCAACATTCAAAATAATTCGTACATATTTAAAAATTCATTTTCAAATCACTTGACGGTATAACTCGCTCTTATTGGTCAATCAATCTCAACACACATGCTCGAGGAGTTACCATTTAGTCCTTAAATTTAATTGATTAAATTAAAATTTTAATCATTCAATTTATTGATTTTTTTACTTTTAATTATTTCCTGAATTTAATTAAATCTTTTTTTTAATATTATTTATTTAAATATTTACTTATATATTTATATAAGAAATTAAGCAGAACAATTCAGCAATATTGTCATTCATTAACATGATTTTGTGTTTTCAAACAACAATTTGAAAACGATTCAACATTGAAAGACTATCTTTGGGCAGAAGAGAAGTTGTATAGAAATGTAAATAAAAATAACCAGATATATAAATATCAATTTAACTCTAAATTCCGAAATATTGTAAATTGTAGTGCTTGATTTGGATATGATATTATTCCTTTCTTAAAGTGCTCTTAAACTATTTCTCTTGCTTTTTGGACATTTTTATGCCTTCAATAAACTTTCATAAATTTAGATCACCAACTCTTAATTCTGCTTGAAAAGTTATTTATTCGTATTTCACCATAAAGCTTGCGATGATAGGCCAACCACGTATCTGGACGGAATATAGGATGCCTGAGTTGATTGTTTCTTAGCCTACTACCGGCATAAGGATTTTCTCTAGAGAAATCTCAGCAAGAAGATAACTTTACAACATCTCGCATGACTTACATTAAACAATAATGGTGAATCCAAAATGTTTAACTACACTATCCAAAACGAAAGAATAAAAAATATTTTTCGATAGGCCTATCTTGAACACATTGTAATTTCAGATAAATATGAACAAATTTTAATGACTTGTAAAAGTCACATAGTATAGCTCTTATAAATAATGATTAATGATTTTATGGGTCTCATTAAAGAGAATTTATATTTGAAAAGCGGCAAATAAATAATTCTGCAAATAAATTGATTAATTCTCTCAGCGGAAGACCGATAAAAGACGCGTTTTCGTCGACAAGGAAAACAAAAGCGAATTGTGGAAAGTAACAATGTTTTGATAAAGTTTATTTGTTTTCCGACTAGTTCTAGTATAAATGAGTATTTTGTCAAAAATCATTTATTAAACAAATTTTATTTTTCTATTCATTCACTGTCGTATTAGTTCAAGTGGAAATGGAGCAATAATTAAATAGAAGCAGACTTATGACACCTGGAATGAATATTTATCATAAATTGAAACGCGTTTTTATTAATTTTTACAAAGTTTTTTTTATGAAACAACGAGAAAAACCACAAATAAATAATAAATTATTTCAGTAATATTTTCTAAATTTCGTTTCATCCTTTTTTTTATAAATAAAAGATGGATTCTGGGAGCTGTCATCAAATGAGACGAGAAGAAAATGGTACTCTGTTTGGGATGACCCTGCGAAAGCATTTACCATTCAAACTTTATTATAAATTACTTTCAAATGATAACTAACTTTTCTACTAGAATTTTCAGTCAATATTTTTAGTTTTTTAATTTCTAATAATATTTAATAAAAGTAGACCCTTATCAAACACCCTGTTATAATATACCGAAGAACTGAACGATTACAGTGAGATCCAGATACGTTACAGTTCGTTTCTTTTACTTTAGATGTTTCTCAGCGCTTTTAAAAAATAGCGTTCATGTTTTTGAACATGTTTTTTGATTGTATAAAATGAATCAATCATTGTGATTTAAAAGTAATAAAAGGAATTTACTACTTCTATATACTAAATTAATATTTTAAATATTAACCCTAAAACCACCACATACATACAATTACAATTAACCTACATTATAATTGATACAACAACCAATGAGAACGCTGTTACACTAGTAACATCTGACGGGTAAAAATATCGACCGCCTTTGAAGTTGTTTTAGCAACGCTTGTTACAGTAGATTTGGTACCACCAATAGTCGATTCCCTTACTCTAATAAAAAGTGCCATTAATTACGCTAACAAGTTTTTTTATGACTTGATAAGGTTACAAAAAAGAATCTTTAATCTAAGTGTATTAAAAAATTTTAAATTTTAGACTAACGAATTTTCCAGTATACTAAGCAATAAAAGTTGAATGATATATAAATATAAGAAAAATTATTAACTATGGATGATAGAGCAATAAATTTCAATTGATAGAGTAAATATGCGAATGGATAACCACCAAAAATGGTCTATTAAATATAACATAGGAAAGTTAGGCTTACTTAAACTGTTCGTACGAAATGTTGTATAGAATTATCGATGGACAGAAACAGGCTGATGATTGAAAATTAAAAGACACCGAAATGTTATTGTTGCAGCAAATCCCGTTTCTTGGCTTTATTCTGTGTGTGCAAAGTAAAAACAATTATGTTTATAGCATTGATAATTGTATAATTTTGAAATGATGCTGTTTAATTTAGCAATGATACTTGTATACACCTGTAAAACTCTGTCATAAATGGTAAAAATGAACATAATTGATAAAAAATTAGTATTATTAATTATAATTCGTTGAAGTTTGTGTTAAATACGCCCGGATCCGTAGAGATGATTGTGAGGAATATTTGGTGTATAATTGTTTTTGTAGTATTTGCATGTTTAAATGTTGTGTGTTGATTTGGGATTGTGCCTCTGCTAATCAGATGGATGATCAATATTTTAATTCTTATAATCTGAAACTAATTTATTTAAATTTAGATTTAAAATTCAAATTTTAAATTTTTATTATTGCAACTTTTAAATAATTTTATTGACTTTACTTTTGTAAACTTTTAAATAATTAAAATCAATTTAAGCCAATAAAATTTAAATTAAATAATTTTTATAAAATAACTTTCTCAAGTATTGTTCAGATTATAATGAGAGATATTGAAAATTGAGTGATAGATTATAGTAAAAGCAATAATATTGATCATCATAAAGATGATAAGAAATGTGAATGTAATAAATGTTCTGTCAAATGTGTGAGTTCTCTTAACAATGATCATGTCCTCTCTCTCTGTCAGCAAATACCTTGATTGAGATTGTGTATGCAGAGACCTCAAATGGGTCCCATCGATCGAGTTTTTAAGAGGATATGATGAAATTTCCATTCACAAACACATCAATGTCAAGTTTATCAAGACAAAATTGATTGAGTATATTGAAAGACGTTGTTTTAACAGCAAACTACGATGGTAAATATATTCCACACTTTCCGTGTATACAACAACATACATCACTAATACAGCAAGTACGCCGAAGCAGCAATCTTTTGGAATTTAAATAAATTCTTATTTATATTTTTGATATTTTTATTAATAATTCAAATTTTCCTCTTCTCTTCTGCTCAAAGAAAATCTCTAAATATTCACTCATATTTAAAATTTGTTCTTTTAAATTTCAAATTGAATTGTTTATCGCTGAATTGTTCATGCTTTGCTATGTATAAAGATAAGTATATAAAATATGTAAAAGATAATTAAATAATTAAAATTAATTTTAGAAATTAAATTTGAAAATTAATATTAAACTAGTAAATCAAAAAATTAAATTTTTTATATCCATTCTTTATGCAGACAGAACTCTACTTTGCCAGCAAAGTTTTAATTAAAAAAATATTTAAAAAAAACACAATAAAAATTAATATAAATTACTTACAATTTATGAGTAGATCATAATTAATATAGTAACTATATTATTATTATTGATAATTTTAAAATAATTAAAAATTGTTCATTTTACAATGAGAAATTTGAAAACTCGATGACTCATCGAGTCGATTATCGATTACTGATTTGGTTGTTAAGCTCCATTGGTCAACCAATCAGAGCGAGCTTCGAGAGAGAAACAATTTTGAAAATTAAAATTTTTGTTTTCAAATTAAAAGTTGTATTTAAGCTGAATTTTATCGAATTTTTTCAACGACACTTTGAGTTAAATCATTTTTAAATTTGTTTGGTCTATGACCTACTTAGAAACGATATTTTGAAATCTTTTGATTAACGATTGTTTTGGTAAACGATATTTTGAAATTTTCGGCTTTTCGAATTTATTTGATCGCTGAACGATAGTTTTTATTAAAATTGAATGTTAATTGTAAGACTTTTTGTGATAATTTGTTGTTTACCGATCTATTGTTAATAGTTAAAAAAGTTAAGTAGAAGAGCCTTATTCTCGAGTCGAATGATGATAATCAGTCTGAATAATAAAAAAATAGGCCCAGAACAAAATTCCTGCGCTGCGTGACTCTGCATGATCGTTCGGTCTTCGAGGAAACCTGAAGATAGGAGGGAACAATGAGAAATGGTCATTAATTGTATATATAATTTTTATGTCTTGTAAAAAAAACTAGCAAAAAAGTCTGTTTAAATTTCAAACTCATTATTAAATTCTTTGAATTTAAAAAATCAAAACCAATTACATTGACATAAATAATCTTTTTCCTATTTCGTCCTGTGAAGACTTACAGTGATATATTTTGAGATAATATTAGAAGAAAAGCCGATTATAATTCAGATATGCTGGCCTTGAATATGTGGACATGTCAAGATTAAACTATAATCTGTATGAGAGATGTATATATCGGAGAGTAAATAATAATTAAGGAGTATTATAAATAATAAAAAAAATTTTCGAATACAATTATTTATATTCCTTTGATGTTGCCAAACGGTTGGTGGCTGGCTAGACAAACGGAGAACTCCAAAAAAAAGTCTGGCAAATTTTCATATAAATTATTATTTGGAAAATAAAAAAGTCAAATAAATTTTATTTTCAATTTAAATTAAAATAATTTCTGTGAAAGATAATTTTATTTCAATCCGTTTATTAAATGGAATGAAGAAACTGTCATATATTTATTTTATTTATTTTTATTTATTTTTATTATAATTTATTTACAGTTTTGAAATTTAGAACATGTCGCTGACTTTTCTAATTATATCTTTATTCAAAAGAGTGCTCTTTTCAGAATACAAAATATTTTATATAAAATTCAGATAAATATTAATTATATATATAAATGTTCTTTGTATAATATTCTCACTTAACCAAAATTATTCTTATTTATGGGACTAATTATTAAAAAAAATATTAACGAACTTCATAACTAATCACTTCTGCATTGTATTTAAAAAGAAAGACTTGTCCTAATTCTGGTTCGGTGTTAAATCCAGAATTCGATTCATTCAAAATCCAACGAACACATCCAGGAGCTCCCCAGGAGCCTTCATCTCCTATAAATCCTGATTCGCCATCTAAACCATTTTTCCCAGCGACTCCCGCTGGGCCATCCCGTCCAATATGTGTCACAGCCATTGGTACCCCTAGATATAGTAAATGATGATAACTTTTAAATTAATTTTACCAGATTTAGTTCTTTCAGAAACAATATCTCTTCGATCGTTAAAGTCATTATCCCCCATAAACCAACCGGAAGTTTGTGTGTGCATTCCCCCATTATAAATAAGAGCGTTACGATTATTGACTTTATCAAGTCCAGTAATTCTATTTCGATACGTTGTGAAATAAGCTCCTTTGCCTCCTAAACCCCCTTTTCCGCCTTTTCCTGGAAGTCCAGGTTTTCCAGCATTACCTGGCGTTCCTGATGTACCTCCGCGAATATCACACTAGAGAATCAAAGTAATATCAAAAAAGTAAATAGTTTCTTTACTTCTATTAAATTAAATAATCTCGGGTCTGATGCGTAGATCGTTATCATACCTCCATTGCCGCCGTTTCCAGCTCTTCCACCGTTACCACCATGACCAGCTGATCCACCATCACCTCCTTTAAATAGGATTTTGTAAATTCGCAATAAGTTGTCTAAGAATGTGTTAACAAAACATTATTCTCAAATCCATATTCCATTTACCGGTTTTATTTTATAAAGAATTCACTAAGAAAGATTGTTACTCAAAAACGTATAGAAAAGCCGCCATCATAAATGACAGATTCATAATGACTTTTTATTTGCCGATACTTTTATCAAGGAAATCCTCAAGATTGTCAACAAAAGCCACGACAAATAAACAAGCTTTCCCCAATGACTTTGATCCATTAAATCTCAATTTGAAGAATGATTTTGAATTAAAATATATTTACATATATTGTACAAAATTATTGTATATTTAAAGTTCTTTAAATATTGGAATATAAATAATTTAAAGATTGGAATGAATTTTAAAATGATCTTCAATGTTTTAAGTATCTACAAAGATCATCCATATTCTTTAGGACCTTATAAATTATGAGTTACTTGTTCTTTGTTGAGACAGAATGATGTGACGTGCGTAATAACGCAATATCAAATAATATATTTTATATTTATAAATAAAATAATAACCGACAAACTGAGATAAAACATTATCACAAAAAATGGCCATTGTGAGAGTTCTCTCACATCAACCAAAATAACAGTACGAAATTTGTATTATATTGAATCTCGCAGATAGACCGTGTGACTTATGATTGAGTTATAACGTTCGTAAAAAAGAAAATTGTATACGTTTCGTATCAAAACTCCAACGAAAAGTGATATCGTCAAAATTATCTTTATAAATTTCGTTTTTAATCATTTCACAGCTTATTTATTTTAAGGTACATGGTTAAAAAATCATAATTTTATTTCAATATTTTACTTAGAGCAACATTAAGACAGATTAAAAAATTGTTTTAGGTATGTATCTTTTTTTGTACCGTAGCCGTTGGGCAGTGGGTTCACTCAATTATGCACAAGCATTATGGCTTGGGTTTGTATATTTTATTGAGTCTCAGTAGGCAAGTAACCTGGTGGTGCTTATCTCCTCTCGAGGTATGAATGACCGTTGGCTCCAAGGAGCTCTTCCGCCCTTTGCTAGGGTTTGTTTTTCATTCTGCTAGGTGTCCACACACCCTTTTCATCCAGGTTGCTCTGGATGAGGGAGCCGGTTTATTCGCCAACCATTCGACCATAGGACATGTAATACAGGTTTACACTTAGCTGTATGTATATAATAAGCGCAAATTGATGGGATAAATCACACGCCGCCAAGTGAAATAGGACTTGCTTAAGTTTGATTCGAAAAATAATTTTTTGCTATGGGAATAAATACCGTATCTTTGATGAATTATAAAAAAGGTTATAAAATGATCAAGTGTAAAAAATTCACTGACTTTTTAATTAAAAAACAAAAATTAATTCTTTCTATGTAGAATGGTTTATGAATTAAGCGGCATTTACGATGGATACCTATACCTTGCTTCAATAATGATAGTGTACCTTTCCCACTTATCAATTCTGTTTTTATATAAGTGATATCTTTTAATAAATTGAAGGAAAAAGTCGAAGCGTAATCCGAGTTTGCTGTTTACATCGATAATAGAATAACTCATAGAAAGTCACAGTTATTGATGAAGACAACAACAATTTTTTAAAAGAATTTTTCAATCAATAATATATACTATTTCGTGGAATTATTCTTATATGTTTACAGGTAGCCTGGTAATTCATCTTTGAAAGAATATTTGATCTTTTCAGTAAAAAGAATTTCACGTACTTGACTTCAGTAGAACTTTTCCAACTAAATAGTTTTGCATTAAATGAATAAGGATACAATGTGAGGGAAGGCTCGACAGAGGGTGTGAAAACATATCTCAGTTAAACTACAATATTTTTTACGAATGACAAGAGTGGTTTGAAGTATATCTTAAACTTTACTTTAAGTTGACAAATTTTAGACTCCTTTATGGTAGGTATTAAGAACATTTAAACAAGTCTCGTTTAAATGTTTATTACAATCACATTTAGAGTCATTATGACTCTCAGAAAGTCTTTCATCGTTTGTCATCATTCTAATTGGTTTTCTTATTTCTCTTTTAATTATGATTATTCGAACAATTGTTCTAAGTCATTTTTTTAAATATAATAATTAATATTAATTAAAAATAATAAATTTTACCATTTCTCAATAAATCCCCAAATAATAAAAATGACATCAAATTAATAAAAATGCATTTAATTTAAATTTTACTAAAAATTATTAAACTTAATTTTAATTCTGAAATTAAAGATATGAACTTATCAAATAATTATTTTAATTATGTTCGAATAGTAAATCACTTTAAACTTAATAAAAAATACCAAATTCCATCTGGGTGGGAGAATCTCCATTCTAAATTCAACATACTTAAATCAACATACCGCATCCATACATTTATACATTCAAACAATTTTAAATATTCCTCACAGTAGGAATTGCGTAATTTGACTATTTGCTAACTGTAAACATCATAATTAACTTGTCTGTTGAATGGTAAAAGTTCTAAATGCAAATGCCTTTGTTTTCTCACCATAGGTATAATATACATTTTGTATGAGGACTAATCTATGACAACAACTGGAAACCTTTTGATGATCTAAAATTTGGATCAAATATTGGTTTTAAAAAAGTCAATTTGACAGTTATATGATTCGTCATCTTTTTGAGTTTGTGTTCAGGCGTTTGATTTGCTCACAAATTCATTTAAATATCGCTTAGGTTTTAAATCTTCTCACTAATCCATCGGTGGCCATTCAACTGTTAACTGATTAGCAAAGTCGTGCATTCAGAGCTATTTGCTTTTGTTTCTCGGATTTGACGACATCCAAATACACAGAAATAGAAATTGAGGCACGAGAATTGATATCGAAGCAACGGTCAATCCTTTTACAAATGCTTATGTAGATCAACATAATTATTAAAATTTATGATACACTGTATTTTAAATTAAGAACAAATTACCACCAAAAACTTTTATCAGCACATTAAAGCTGTTAGGTTCTTCAATCATAAAAAATTCAATTCCGTTTAAAAAATATATTTCAAACCTGAACTATAATCCTGTCAATATATAATTTTAATAATATTTAGTTTCAAATATCTAATTTTAGATATTTAATTCTAATAATATTTAACTAAAATATCCAACTTCAAACACTCCACACTAATACCAAATTGTAATATATCTAATATTATATTTAATTTTTCATATTTAATTTTAAACCTTATATTTAATATTTAATGTATTTAAATTATATATATATATATATATATATATATATATATATA